>JAODAL010007480.1:0-124846 GCA_025379985.1 Phyllomedusa bahiana | reverse complement strand
TAGGCAAAGAACTGCCACACCGCCGTTACGATTTTACCCCCAACGTCCCCGAGTGACTACTGCCCCCGCTGCCCGCGGCCCCTGTCCGCTACTTTTTTGGACCTGCAAAGCTTTTTTTTACCCCGTGGCCGCTTGGCCCCCGCCCTCACACTGCCAAACCCCTACTCACGGCCACACGACCCATTTGCTGGCTGCGCTGCTCCCTGACCGCGCAAGCTGACCCCATTCCCTGACAGATGAAGCCCTTGCCTCCCCCGCTCCCAAGGCGGTCGCACTCATCATCTATTTGTATTCATCATAAAGCGTCCCATCCCCGGGTTTTTGGGACCCGAGGCGACCCTCACAAAAATACCCCCCATGCCCCTCCCATCTATACTTGCCCCAACGCAAGAACAGGGATTTTTGGCCCCATTTCTTGCTGCCAATAGCTGCTGACTGCCCCCCCAAAATTGTTCATCCCGCTATATAGTGGCGCGACCCAGACCACAAGTAATCCTGGCTAGGGAACCCGGGAAGGACAGACCGGGCTGAGGACAGTAGGGCCGCTGACCCCTCCCGGGCCAAGAAACAATTTGGTTTGTTATTTTCCCACCGCCCTTGGCTGGGGTTGTCAATGTCACTGGGGGGAAAGGGGTGAACCTACCAACCAATAAAACCCTTTGGGGTTTGCTGAACAACACACGGCCGCTAAGACAGGGGAAATTGGGCCTCACCGAGTGACCCCGCTGCGACTCCCCCTTTGCGGCTGCGCCCTTTGGCCTGTTCCAGGAATGTTTTTGCCACTCCCACTCACAGGTGCAGACCTGCCACCTCCTGTCTAATACTTTTTGTTCAAAATTTACACACATTTTTGATAGATATCTGTTATAAAAAATACAAACTTTTTTGACTCCCAAATGAACCCAGAACAGCAGGGTAACCCTTGGATAAAAAAATTGCGCTCCAAAAAGGGCCGGAAAAATTTACTTAAAATTGTCGTTTAAAAACACTGGGGTTTAAAAAAAAAGAAAAGAAAAACAATTTTAATTAACCCGGACAGAATTAGGCTCAGGAAAATGAAAAAAGGGCTTTAAAAAAGGAAAAATTTTTGCGCACACCGCAAAACCCCCTTAATTTAACCCCGGAGTAAATTGCCCCCAAAGAATTGAGCCGCACAAAAAGTACTTTGTGCGTTAAATTTGCGGTTTTCTACCCACAAACAAAGATACGTGTAATTAACCTTTTCCTTTGGGGAAATTAGGTACGGAAAAATTTTAATTTTGCTTAAAAAAAGACGGTTCTTGGGGGCAGCAACCACAAAAAAACCTTAAATTAACCCCGGAAAAAATTTCGCAATGGGAAAATTGAGCAGCCAAAAAGAAGTGATTTTGATTGTAAAAACGCGTTTCTTTAAATAAACAACGAACGGGCAGATCCCACTGGATATTGATTAATGCAGCGCGGGCCCCACAGGTTTTAAAATCCAATCCCCCAAAAAAAATTAGAAATGAAATTAAGAGAACTCCTAACAAGCGAGACACCCCCCAGAAATCGCTAAAAAAAAATCAATTCTTCATAAGAGCTATCAGCCGCGGCAGCACCTTTCCCCGGTGACACAGTGAGAGGAGTGTGAGCTCCCGGCTCGCGCCCGGATTATAAGGGGTACGTCACAGAATCCCCCCGGTCTCCTGATTTGGGTTCACCGCACTGTCATGCAGGGTTCCCTTTTTCCCCCAAGACTTTGCCCCATGTGCGCCAATTTTTCCAGCCATTTTATCAATCAAAAGCACACTTCGTTCACACCCCAATACCCCAAATTTTGACTTTTTGTTCCGAAAACCAAAACTTTTTCCCGAAATTCTAAACGAATTCCCCTTCGTTAAACGTTCGCCCATCTCTGTAGTCAAACAGGGAATTGAAGGGCCAAAAATACTTTTTTATCCTATACAAATTCGATACGTGTTTTTTTGCACTTTTGCCCCCTCCAGATTTGTTGATAAGGTACCTTGCAGTTAAAAATTTAATCCACAATTTGAGCACCACAGGGAATTGAAGGTGCCAAAAATACCTTTTATTATCGGGAAACATTTCAGATACTGTTTTTTTTCACTTTTTTCCCAGTCCAGATTTGTTGAAGAGGTACCTTGCAGTTTAAAATTTTTAATCCAGCAATTTTTGTAGTCACCACAGGGGAATTGATATGCCAAAATACCCTTTTTTTACCGTATACACTTCAGATACGGTTTTTTTTGCACTTTTGCCCCGTCCAATTTTGTTGATAAAGACCTTTCTTAAATTTTGAATCCACAATTGTTAGTCACCCAGGTGAAAGATAGTGCCAAAAAACCTTTTTTTATCCTATACATTCAGATACGGTTTTTTTTTCACTTTTTCCCCTCCAAATTTTTTTGATAGAGCCACCGTGCAGTTGAATTTGAATCCAGCAATTTTGTTTTAGGATTTAAGGGATTTTGAGAATAGCTGTGATCTTGCCGTCTTTTAATAAGAGATGTTCCAAAACATCTCCATACCCTCTCAAATTTTATCTTTTTGAACAAGGAGCGAAATGCCAGGTGGGTAAGCTAGCAAAAGAGGGGGAGGTAGGTGACATGGAGGTAGAGGTACGAGAGAAGGTGCTTCCTTTCCAGTGCTGGCGACACAACGCAAGCTAGCGAAAATGTCGGTTGCCGGACACCGTCAGGCCTGTCATCGCTGGATCAGGGCTCCCTGTGGAATCTCATTATAACGAACAGCGCCACCAATCTGTTCACAGTGGTTAATGCACAACCTGCAAATCCAGCAGTCCTTACTCCCTGTCCCCCAGTCACGCACAAATGTCCATCATCACATCATCATCAATCCGTCCAAACATGAAGCCGAAGGCAGCCCAAATGTCAACTCCGTGTAACCCCACCACAGTGGATAATCCAATTCGAGACCTCTTTGATGACAAAATGCGGTTGGGGTCAGAAGGCATGTAAAAAAACATCAAGAGGCCAAAGAGGATGATTTTGTCTGCTCTGAAGCCCAGTTACTGATGCCAATCATGAGGAGAGAAGGAAGCCTGTCAATCGGCAAAAATCCCGGGCGGTTCGGCAAACGCCTTGCATTCCCGCGTGGACTTTGGTAGCCCGCAGCTCCTGGATGCAGAATGTCAGGAACGACGAATCACCTGTGTGATGATGTGAAGACGATGATTGTCGGATGCCAACGTGGTCTGGTTTCAGCAAGAATTTGGCTTTGCGAGCGCTTCATATCACTGGACAAGGAGGAAGACATGGGTGTGTCAGTACGGAGTTCCCGCCTCAAAAGGGAGAGGAACGGACCCGCAGAATCCGCTGATATGATTCCCCAGCCACGGTAGCAGAAACCCCGCTCCCTCACTTATCGCACGTCAAAAAGGGTCCGGACCTCACAAGCCTGGCCTTCTTGAGCAGCCTCTGTTCACCCAGCGATGTCATATGCCGCCTTCGCCGTAAACGCCATAAGTAGAGGCAAAACCTTAGGTGTTTTAACCACCACCAACATTTCAGTCACATGCAGCGAATGTCATGAGTTGAAATGGAGGCAACACTTGGCCAAAAAAGGCCATACTCGACGCCGGGCCTCCAACCACTATCACACCCTTCTGTCTCCGCCTCCTCCTCCTCTCCGCCACCACCAACGTTCCTCAGCTGCCATGACTCTCAGAGTCATGATCAGGGATCAGCCTCCGCATCAAGCCCCGCCACCTAGTCGCCCGAGTACACCAGCACCACCAGAGACCCATCCTACCCCTTCTCCTTCCGCCAGTTTGGACGACCTGCACGTCCCCCGTACAAGCGGCCATCTAGCACAGCCAGCCTACTGTCTTTCCAGTTTGGAGCAGAAGAAACACGTTTAACCCAAACCATCCCAAAGCCAAAACCTCGAATGTCGGAATTGTCAGGCTTTTTGGCCTTGGAAATGGTAGCTTTCCCGTCGGGTGGACACAGATGGGTTTCCGCCACGTCATGGCCCTTTGCCCTCCCCCAATAAGATCCGAGCCGAGGCATTTCTTTGCCAAAAAAAGCCGTCCCTGCCCTGGCCAGCCACGGTCATCTAAAATTTCAAGCGCGTTGTCTGCATCTGAGGCCGGAAAATTCCATCTAACACCGACACATGGGACTATTATTCACGGCCAAGGCTGCTAATATCTCTGAGACAGCTCACTGGGTGAGCATGGTGGATGTCTCTGGGGTGACGAGAGGCTCCTCAGGCGCGGCGCACGCTCTTAAAAACCGCAGGGATGGAGCAGGGCTCTTTCCCCCAAGTCTCTGGTGGCAAATCACTGCCCAGAGAATCCAGGCCTGGTTGAAATGAATCTGTCTTGGAGACTGTCCCACGACAGCGGTTCAGAGCTGTAGGGATGGCTCTCCGCAAACTGTAGACCGAGCCGCTGGCTGGGTGACTAGAACCTTGTGCCAGGCAATGGGTGGTGTGACGATAACGTCGAAATCAGCTGGCCGCCCAATAGATCTGGTGTAGGCTGGACACATCCCTTGCCTGTCACATGTGCAGGTAACCTGGGTCCTCCAGGAACTTCTAAAGAGCTACCCGGGTCTGGACTAGCCTGCTGAACAAGGCTCGAGTTCTGAGTTCGCACTTCCTTCCGCCGTTCGCCCCAGCTTCGTCCCGCCTGCTGCATTGCACGTCAGCTCGCTCACCGTCACCATCTCATTGTATGACGTGGCAACACGCTGGAATTCACCCTCCACATGCTCCAGCGATTGTGGCAGCACACAAAGCCCATTATCGCGTACAAGTGACACATGGCTGGTTGACAAGCAGCGGTGCGGACTAAGTGTTGAGCCACTGAAGTGGGAGGCAGGTGAAAGAGCTCTGCACCATCCTTGCCATTTTGAGAGAAGCGCACCAAAATGGTCAGTGGCGGACAATTCCCTTTTTCCAGCATGAGCATTGTGGTGATCTTAGTTCTGGAACGATCGTTGACACTCTAAAAACAACAGGTCCCGGCCAGCAGGACAAGAGGAGGGAGACGGACACAGATGCGGACACTGGAGCCTTTCTCTCTGTCGAATCCACAAGCCCGACAGTTTCGTACAATTTCATTCGGTCTTTCATAAGCAGAGTTGTTGGTTTCGGTTGGGGGGTCCAGAGGCTAGTGCAAAGCGGCGCATCAGCTCTTCAGGGACCATCATCTCAGGCAAGTCAGGGCTGTGTTGAAGCTGTGCCGGGCGGAAGCGGAGAGGAGGAGGAGGAGGAAGTATTCCTAGACACCGCCGTTACCGGACGTCCCAGCCTTGAAAGAGGTTGGCGGCGAATTTGAGGCAGGAGGAAGATGAGGAAAGATCAGTTGCTAGTGCCCCTCGCCCAAAGGCTTGGGAAATCAAGGGCTCCATCTCACACATGAGTCTTGGATGCTCCATTTACCCCAACATGAACCTCGCATTAAGGCCATCAAAATGAACAACAGTTACTCTGTTGGCCACCCTCCTGGATCCCGGGTACAAAAACAAAACTCAAGCAAAAAAAAACTTTCCTTCCACCGTACACCCAAATAAGATAAAATGCCAGAAAATGGAGACCGTTCTGATTGATTCAACTGGAGACATCTGTTGCGACTCATCACAATCCTCAGTAGAGTGCCCAAGCAGTCCGAAGGCGGCAGTAGCAGCAGCAGCAAGATGGCAGCCTAAAGGGTGACCTCTGCAATCTTTATTACCGACCCTCGCACAACGCATACAATGCAGGGCACACATCCAAAAACACAGAAGACACCAGCTTAAGATCATGGTGGGTCAAACCGGACTATCCTGCGTCTGACACGGCGAGTTTTTTGTATGTGTTCCAGACCCAATAGACTTCTGGGTATACCAAAATGGACCAAATGAGCCCGACTTCGGCTCACTCACGTCCATAAAGGTGTTGGGTCTTTCCCAGCAGCAGCGTCCTAATCCTAGCGGAAGACCATCGGCACAGCTGGAGGAGTAATTACAGACAGAAACCATCCGGCTTTCCACAGATAATGTGGCGATGTTATTGACTTAATCAAGATGAATCAGGCAAAGGATCTCTAATGATGTTTGATTAGGCCCCGAATTGCCGAGTCACCGATTAAGTTGCCCGGTACTTCACAATCGCTCTTCACACAGAAATGGTCCTCTATGAAAACTTTTTTTTTAAAATGATCTATTACTTACTGCAATTTGTTATTCTCAGTTTCCAACAGTTCATTTTGCTGGTTTGTGCCTGTGAGGAACTGTATAAGACAGCAAGGTTTCGTGACAACATCGTATTCCTCATTTACTCAACTTTATCTTTAAAAAGTTTCGCATAGTCAAGGTTTGTGAGAGAGGTCATGTTGTCTGTTGAGATACGCAAAAATTATGGTCCTTTGGCACAGAAATGTGCTTCTAATTGGCCATTTGCTCCATCACAATTTATTAATAGTGGCTGAGAAGTCATAATTTATAATATTTTTGGGGTCCATGCTTGAGACAGAGAATACAGCTATAATCAGTGGATCTTTGTAACAGAAATGGTGGCTTTTAAGTGGCATTTCTTCTCCCTCACCAATTTGTTAACAGATGAGGCTGAGAAGGTATCATTTTTTAATTTTTTTTTGGGTATCATGGTTGCTTTGAAAAGCAGCTATAACTACCGGTCCTACTTATAAAAAAAAAAACACATTTTGTTTCTCCAACAGACATTTTGTTCTTCACAATTGTCCAAGTGGCCTCAAGGGTCATGTTTTGGATTTTTGGAGGCCATTTGGCTGGCATGCAGCTATACTCACAGTGACCTATTATAAAAAAATGTTTTTTTCTAACATGACATTAGTTCTTCACAATTGTCAAAATGGCTCAAGGGGCATGTTTTGAATTTTTTTGGGGTCAATTTTTGGTTCCTGTGACACATGGCAGCTATACAACAGTCCCCATTATAAAAAAATTGTTGTTTCTCCTAACAGACATTTGTTACTCACAATTGTCAAAGTGGCCTCTGGGTCCATGTTTTGTAATTTTTTTGGGAGGCATTTTTGGCTGTGACAGGCGCCAGCTATACTACAGTCCTATTATAAGAAAATATGTTGTTTCTATAAAAGACATTTGAGTTCTTCACAAATTGTCCAAGAGTGCTCAAGGGTGAAGGTGGCTGTCCAGAAACAGGAATAGGTATCAACACGTTTAATGGACACATAGTTGCAAAATACGATGTTTTTGCAAATCTTTAGCCATAGCTAAGCAATCCCTGTAGTGAACAACGCATTATATTATAATCAAAAAAAGAGAAACAAGACATGGAGGGATATCCATCCTATTTTAAAAAATGAGTGTTTTCTAGAAATAAACTACTAAAAATCCTTGCATGTACATAAATAGCTGGTATAAAAAATGCCTCTAAATTGTAGCAAAGGGAGGTACAGGAAGTACTTGCCAGATGTAATGTTATTCAAGGACAAGGAGTATGGAAGCACAGTACGACAGAGAACAAAGAACCAGAGACAATTTCCTCCCCAGCACGTAGCGTAAAAATAGACAAAACTAATGCCAATGAATAAGTCACCTGGGTGTAAACAGGAGCGATAACCACCAGCTATTTCCAAGTGAAGCTCAATTGTCCCTCATGACGGAGGTGAGTCAAGCGCTACCCAGTCTTGACTGTGCTACTGGGAAAGGGTGGGGAAGGCTGGAGGTCTTGACCTCACGCTTTTCGCTTCCGCCAACTCTGCTATCAGCAACGAATCTGTTTCGATGCAGAGATGCGTTATAAGGGCATTTTTAATTCTACCGTGTTAATAGAAGTCAGGGACGCCAGCCTGGGCTCTCACCGCACCGCACTGTATTCTCCCGCTCTCTGGCTGCTTGAACCATGTGTGTTAATAGATGACAGACGCTTGCGCCTAGTCTCTCACCGCACCCCTGTAAAGTACTGGCCTGGCAAGCTGACCTCCGTGTTAACAGATGGTCAGCGACCGGCAGCACTCGCTCTCACCGTTAGGGGACAATCAGAAGCAGAACAATTCAAATTTCTCTAAAAAATCAGATTTTGAAAAAGGTGAGTTTCATGGGAGTTAAGAGTTCAAAAAGAAGAGCCCCCAGCTGGACACAAAATAGCAACAATTTGAGGCTTAAAATTTTTCATGGGTCGAGTCACTATAGGGGTCACAACATTTGATCTCCAGGGGAGTCTGCGTTCCCAATCACTGAAGAGAGAGGATTTGAGAACAATGAAACCATTGAATTGAATGGCTGAATCACCTCTCAAAGCCAAGAGGGCAAATGTCTTCACAACTAAGAAGTGTTTTGGGAATTAGAGACATTTTGTTGTTTACTATATGGGTGGTAGCGGTACGAAGTTAGCACATCTACACGTGTAAAAACTTCTTTTAAGGGGGCGTGCCTGCTATTAGAGGACGAATTGGTTGTGACTAGCAGACTGCAGCTCCTCTCGGAGATCTCTCATTTTAGCACCACAAGGCGGCACTCCAACATGGGCCGAAAAATAGAAACAAAAAGGTACCCAGCTCTCAGGGATGCCCCCTGAACCCAAGGACATACTCACCCATTTTCGAACTTCTTTACCCCTCTCTTTGAGTGTAAGGGAGTATGAAACCCGCCATCCTGTGAGCACGGCACTGCCTGGGCGCCTATCTTACTGTGCATCTGCTAAGAGAGCAGCCTGCGCCGAAGAATAGAGCATCGGGTCTCTGAAGCTCCCTTCACCTGCTGCGAGTAACCACCCGGAGAACCGTCACATAGGACAGCTACCGGTAGACAAGACTCACCAGCTCCGGAGGACAAAAGCGGACCGCGGGAGGAGCGAGGAGGGGCCGCCCAATGTCAATGCAAGGCGGCGCACATCACGAGACCAGCAGCCCGGCTGGTGCCAGAACATCACCACGCACGCACGCAGACGTGCACCGCGCGGCGCCGGAGAGTCCGCCAGTCAGTGTCCTCCGGATCTCCCGTCACTGCAGACTGCTCACATCTCCCCCCCAGTTTGGTCCCGGCATATCACGCGGCTGAGTGGAGGAAATTCCCCCCGAAAACCGGCACAGAGAGACTGCAGGCCGATGTACATCTCCTCCTTTGTGTACTCAGCGCCGGAATCAGTGGCAGAGCCCGAGGCAGCAGCAACCCCCCAAATAATGCCATTCGGCAAACTGGTGCTCCTAGACCCCGGGACCCTTTCCCGGATCAGCTGGTCTTGCGCGACAGGCTGATCGCCGTGGCCCGCAACTTGTGCCTAACTGTCCTCTCTCCAGCATAATAAAATCACCCTGACCGACGTAGTTCACTGAGTGAGAACACTATCCAACACAGCCCACAAACGATCGACAGTCCATGAAGGGGCATCTAAATCTCCCTCACAAAGAACCCTGATAAACTCACAGCCCGTCTGGACAACCATCCAACCCCCAGGGCCTCAATCCCAACTAAGAGCCATGGGACTGTAATAGTTTAGGGTCTGTCCGGCTTCCCAGCTCTGACAGCTCCTCATTGGACGAGCTAGGAGATACTGAACCCATTCCCATAGACCTCTCTGGAGCAGACAGCCTGTACTGGTACACGGCCCGGTGGAGGTCTCAGATCGTTGCTTGGGGCGATGGCGGGGCCGTCGCGCGGGGGAGGATTAGGCCCATCATCACGCCTGACCTTCTCCCCGCCCGTGGGGGCCCCCCTGCTCGCTCCTGACCCGCTCGAGAGTACCCCCAGCAGGCCCGCAGATCCATTCGCTTCCCATACACAGAGCGCTCTCTCTGGGCCCCCAATCCACTATCCCGCTGCTGGAGGACGAGTACACCCGCCACGGATTACTGGGGCGAATCACAGGGAGACCCTAGTGCGACCAAGGCAATCGGACTGCTCTGACATCCTCTCATCTTGCCAGATTCCGCCTGAAACAGCCATGCGCACGCTGGAAGCACACCCAGAGCTCAAGGCATTGCTGTCCCTCTTACCATCCAAAAACTGAAATAGGCAAACTTATGGCTCGTGTAGGATGCCGACAAATATCAGTCAACAGGAACTTACGCCCTCTGTCCAGGCGAATGTAGCATGAGCTACAGGCCAGGTTCACCACTTCGAAAAATCCCAGGCAAATCAACTTCATCCCTTGTGTCCTCTCTACAGTCTTCCCTGTCCGACCAGCGCCACGCAACCATCACCAACTCTCCACTTTCCCACAACTGAGATGTCCTAGAAAACCGCAATCCGGCGGAATAACATCAAGCTCCGTGGCCTTCCGATCGCGTCAGGACAGGGAGAACTTTTCTCTGACTCTAATGACAAATATTCAACCGTGCATTACTTGCAAACCAGAAGGATCCTTCCAATTGAATTTGACAGAGCACAAACCGAGCATGCGTCCTCAGAGCGCTGACCGCCGCCCGGCTCTGAGACGCTCATCTGCCCGGGTCCATCATTACAAACACCATCAAGGAGGAGATAAAGCGGAACAGCTCGCTCAATGCCGAGAGGGAATACGTGCAGCCAGTCTGCACATCATTCCTAGATCTATCAAGGGAGAACTCCTCCGACTAAGAACGCGGGCGCTTAAACCCCTGCTCTCGGCTCCTCCAGCTCTTCAAGCCAAGTGAATATTTCTTACTTAACCCGACATGGGAGAATTCCCTTTTCACCTTAGTGCAAGTCAACAGAGTGGTACAAAAGCTCCTCATGATACAGATCAATGGCTGACTTGCCCTCCTTTGTATCTGCACGGCGGACTCCCAGGACATAGGATCCTTCCCGGACGGCCTATGCCCCTTTTACTGGACCCCATAGTAAGGAGCCTCCCCACATGCGGGGAATCAGCGGCTACCTCTTACCTGAACCTCCGTCGAAACCGCAGAGCTCCCGTCGCAGAACCAAGAAGCCCGGACGTCCAGCAACCGAGGGTTTCGACCTCCCCGCTGACAAACCAAGGGGGCTGCAATTATAGGGGAGTTAATTACCCCCCTGGCCTGTTCTGCCGCATCTATACTAGACGCTCACCACCAAACCCAGCCGTGATCACCCTTCATAGTCTTGTTCTGAACCCCCCATCACCGCGCGTGTTTCGACTCGGAAGAGCGGGTCAACTTCGACTCTGGACTGTTGTCTCTTCTGGTGAGAGTCTTCTCTAATTGCCAATTGTATTGTATTTTTATTGCCACTGTGATGAAATGGAGGGATGTTGGACATGCCATACTCACCATTGGATACTGTTGCTTCCTCCCTCCCCCCTTTCATTCATCACAATCCTCATCCCCTGTCCCCCTTCCCTTCTGCTTTTCTCCCCTCCTCTCCCCCCCTTGAACTGTGGGCTCTTGAGGATGGTCCTTCACCATCCCATCCCACAACTCATTTCTCCTCTAAAATCTCCGGGTTTGCTTGTCACATCGATCTCTGGTGGTATATGCAAACTCTAATCTTTATTGTGTTTTTTCGAGCCTTATTCTTCCCTGACACTTGGCTTTCTGGTCCTCTTCACCCCGGGGGGAAAATACCCGCCCGTGTAGACTAGGCCTAGTGGTACCCCGCAAATGGCCCTTGCAGTTATCTACCTGCTCTATTAATGATTTAATGGGCGCTGTGCTTATGCCTTGGTTTACCGAATATTTCATGTTTGTACCTGTTTTTTTTCCAATGTCTCGGCTTGTCTGCTTGCGGTGATGTCCCTCATCATCCTGATATTCGGGGGTCCTGGGCTCTTAGACACTCTTAGATGTACTTATGGAGAATATACGTATACATACCCTTAACCGTTAAAGGCTGTCAATTCCCCCGAAAAGCGCTCCCAAATACTCTACACCACCCTCCACAAACAGAAGTTCCGAAATTGTCCCTTCTTCAAGAGTACCCATCTCCCCTTCGAATCCCACATGCAGCATTATAAAAAATAGAAACTTCCCTGTCTGAGTGTCATAACAGTAGCTCATAATCCTCGAGGGTTAAAGGGAGTGGCCATCTTCCTTCCACAGCTCCCGGCCGATCAAGATTATCAACTACATTCCGAGACGATGGATGCTATAAGCCCTTTTTATTGAACGTGACTTCGCGCAGGACAGATGTTACTTTGGCCACATCTACCGCGCCCAACACGGGCCAAAATATCCTTCATAGTCTAAAGAATTCTTGGATAGCATTCGCTGCACTTTTGCCAAAGCGGCCAGGATTACCTTGGGGTGACTAAAGAGTTGTCTCATTACGAGCTTCAGCCTTGTCAGTGTCACCTGTGTAAATTGAACCTAGGGGGCGTGTTTCTTAGTTCTGTGCTGTTCAGGCTCCCTCTCCCCCCTCACCATCAGCACACAGGCAGCTTATTTAAGCGTCTATATCAGGTGGGGGAGGGTGGTTGTGCTCTCAGAGTTCACCCTGTGTGTAGCCTCCTAGTCTAGTATACAGGAGAGGGCTGACTAGGAGTTAGAGAGTGTCATATAAGCTTGTGTTGCAAAATACGAGCAAAGGGGATGCATGTGTTCCCTTATATCCCTGTCTTAGCTTACAAGTCTCCCACATCCCATCACCAACAAGGGCAGTGTATACTATACACGGATGTTGTCCAGAATACAGGAGAAATCATAATGTATCACCATGCCCCTGATCTGATCTATAATATAAGTATATGAGTCCCCCACAAGTTCCAAAGACATAACATGATTAAGTACACAGACAGGGTCACTGCTGTCACAATCTATCTGTGGTAGAGAGCAGGAGGAAGCCAGAGCACACACATGGTTAATCCAAGCAGCATGGACACGAGCTCCCTCCGTCCCCCTCCGCCCCTCCACTACAGAAAGTGTCCTTTCAAAGGTGAATGCGACTGTAGTCTTTACCTAGATATATCTTCATTGATTAGAGTCATTCAGAACCAGACAGCCAGTAAGAATAAAGGATCAACAGTCGGCTTGCTATAGAGATCTGAGAACTGATGAAGTTAATGCACTAACCAGGGCTAGCCAAAATCAGTAGACAATTTTAAATGAACACTATATTGCAAATTCTGGCTTGTTTTTTAAAGATCTTTTAAATTAAAACCAATCATTGTAGCGAGACAACCCCTTTAACTTACACGTCATGAAAACCCATCTTTTAGAACACTTCCTTACAGGACGCTTCTCTGTGCCTACCGAAGCTCTCCATAGAGTGAACAGTTCCTCCAGATATCATTGGATTGGATGTCTGGAGGTTGTTGCGACCCGCGAAGATAGGGATTTCACATTTTACTGTCTTACCCCCATAATTCGTACTCTCTAAATTGGATTCTAGTATTCTACCCAACACTCCCACCTCAAGTATGTGCTCTGCCATCCATTGGTAGGCGCGCTGTTCCACCGTCGGACCACAGCTCCAAGTCCACTGTGATAAACACATGCCACATGGAGGAGAAAACAACTACTCAATGGAAAACTACCAGTCACTCTATCTGACTCATTGGTTGCAGATTTGAGAAGGGAGGAGTGGACTGTTTGATAATAGGGAGTTCGATGATTCCTGATCAATTACCCTCCCCTCATGATCCCCATGGGCGGCACTGAAGTGCACCCTTAGAGGGAGTTCTTAATGAAGCATGGCGCCCAGCCTTAAAAAGCGAATGCGTCCGCAAAGCTCCAGAAGCTCCATGACCCCAAAAATTTGTGCACTCCCTCTGAGACCATACACAAGGTCTCGGGCAGAGACAGGATCTGAGAGAGCGAGTGGTGATTCAGACTCGCCATGAAATCCTCAACTGATGGAACACCAAACATAAGAGGAACCAACGACTTGTTACCAGTCTCATATTACAACCTGCGAGCAAATAAAGCCTGGGAAGGCCCGGGCCCGACATTGGAGAGATACAACGGGCGGAGTCCCGTTCTCCCCTCCAATTAAGAACTTCAACAGGGACAGACGTACAGCGAGACCTCTCGAGGATATCCTCGAGTCTTCGCCAATATTATTTCCAGATCTTTCTAACAACTATCTTTCACCGTCCTCCCGCTAGTCCGCAGTCTCTGCGACAATACCTTTCGAAAAACTAGCCCCTACCGCGACCCCATACGCGCCGGTCCCTCGCTTCGCCTTAGGAATCTTATTTCAGAGGAGAACTAGCGAACAACCATACAATCCTCGCTCATCCGGTAGAGTCCCTAGGTCCGGGCTAGTCACCAGGTATACGCACGGCCTTATTTTATAAATACCCTGAGTGGAATTTCTAAACCCCTCCTTGGGAGCGTTCAACGCGGCTCTCCTCTGCACCCCGTTTGATCCAAGCGCTTCTAGAAGGCCCCCATATAGTGGTAATACCCTAAAAGAGGTGTTAAAGACCCATCACACTGCATAGCACCGCCCGATTCTCCTCTGATCAATATACAGACGCAAAACTCAATCTTCCAAATTGATAGCTAACCGCCTTAGCCCTTTGCTTACATCAATTATCCATCCGGACCAGTGTTTCGTCCCCCTCCAGGGAGGCGAGGAGACAACACATAGTCTCTAAAGACCTTCATCATCTACTTCATCATCGTACGGACACAGAAGCATCCCTTGCCTTCTCGACTCTTGTCCCTGACGCAAGAAGGCCTTTGATAGAGTGGCCTGGCCCTATTACACGGTGTCTTGGAATCGCATGGTTTGGGTAAAGGGATCTGAAGGAAGATTATGGCCCTCTATGTACATTCCCCACAGGGCTCAGATTAGGGTGAAATGGGGCTCTCTCTGCTCCTTCACAATAAGGGGGGGGGGGGGGGGGGGGGAATGCACCAGACAGGAAGCCCCCTCCCCGAACCTCTAGTATCCTGGCGATGGAACATTTATTACAAGCCCTCCGGACCGCCCCAGAGATACACGGCATCGCCGGAGACACCCTCCAGTTTAAGAGCTCAGCCTCTGCGGACGACCTATTGCTGTACCCTTACGAATCCGTTGACATCTAGACCCAGCGCGCTGAGGGATTTTAGAAAATAAAGAGCTCCCACAGTAATCACAGAAATAAATATGAAATTTGTAGACGAGTAGATATAATGGGAAAAAACAAGCTGCGGCCCTCGTTTCAATATCCCTCAGACCTCACTGACGTCCTGATGGTCCCAACCCCACTCATTTCCTTCTCCTGAGTGGAGACGTTCTTCCCTCAGATACCTGGGGGGTCCAATCCCTTCAGACCCGGAGTTTAGTTTATGAGTCTCAATTTTATCCCCCTTCCTTTCCAATCTCCAACAGATCGTTATGACATGGGATAGGAAGGATTTTTCCTGGCTGGACGCATAAACATTATTAAAAAATAACACTCTCCCGAAACGCTCTATACCTATTCCAAGCAACCCTCTTTAAATTACCTAACAACTTATTCTTCTCAGAGCTCCGTAATTGAGACATCTTGGTTTGTGTGGGCGAGGTCATCGCCCTGAATATCAGAGAGTGACACTATCTCGACCAAAAGAACATTGGGGGATAGGCCTTAGTACCTTCCGAACTACCAGGGGCCTACATACCTGGCCGCATGGCTGTCCGTATGATTATACGCATTTCAAACTGCAGCTTCCCAAGTCATGGGTATTATTTAGGACAAGTAGACTCTACAAGGGCCCTCGTTGCAGCCTTGTCATGGCTACCAGTGGTAAAAGCTCCCCAGAAAATCACTTAATAAAAATTTCCCTAATAGCCCAGACCTCAGACGCTGAGTACGCAGGAAGCAAAAACCCACCAATCTCCAAGATGGACACTCAGCCAGTACGGGAGGCCCATGCACCCCACTAACTGGGAGAATCCTGCCGCCCGGATACCACTTAATGATTACCCTTTGTCCCTCAATTGAGGGATCGGCGTGGCCATGTCATGTACGGAACAGAATCTGTCCCCTTAACTTCCCTCTGAGTGATGGAGATTAGTGGGAAACCGTGGATCTACCTCGGGTTGCAACGTTTTTTTCCCTATTTACCAACCACACCATTTCTACCTGAAATGGAACAGGAGCTGCAATACTTAACCCCACTATCGGTCTTTGAGTATGTGGTGGTCTGGGTAGAATATGCAGATAGGAGGTTTCTGTCGGGCCTCAACAGGCTTCTTACTTGAACTCGGGGTAGTACAGCAGCTACTCCCATACCAGGATAGCTGGAGAGAAGGACGCTCAATTTTGACATTTATCATACGAGGATTGCTCAAAACTTCAAGTTAGACCCACAAATCTTCAATTGTCCCTCCAAGGCTCACGAGTAGAACTACAAGATTGTCACACAGTGGAGTATCGGAGTGCCCGCCATCCTCTCACCCCTGTTTCCCTCTGTCCCCAGTGTCTTTGGCGAGTGGGGGGAAAGAGGAACCATTGTCACACATCGGTGGGATGCCCGACGCTACAGCCCTTTGGGAAAGGTGATTGATATTTGCCCTCATAAGTGATCAGGTATAAAGATTCAGAACACCCCCGCCTCAGGTACTCCTTTTTTGACGATCCCGGCTCCCCACGGCTTTCCTAAGTCCCATCTATTGCAATTTTATGCTTCTGTGGGAGCGGCCAAAAAGATCATCCCCAGACTATGGTTGTCCAGGTCCACCGTGATAAACGATTTGTTCGGGAGATGCAGGTGATTTACAGCGATTCTAAGAGGAATTCAGAACAGTTCGCCAATAAGCTACAGCAAATACATTACACGTTCTGGGGATGACTGGAACTCATTTCAGCGACTCCAATCATGAGTCTTTCCCTACCACATAGAGTTGGTGGAACACTGGAAACCTCAACGGGTTTCGGGTAAACGGGTGGACAAGTGTAATTTGGAGTCGAATTCTCTCATTTTTGTACTCTGGGGAGGGGGGACAACCGCTGACAAGTCCGCAGACAGATTTTGTCTGAGTTTTTTGTTTCTTATCGTATTTGGTTTCTACATATTCTCTGTTGAGATGTTTTTCACTATTAGCATAATGTGCACCCGGGCAAAGATTTCTATATGAAAGCGTACCTATGTTCTACTAACGATTGAGGAAAGCTCAATGACGAACGTAGTGGAGAGTACACCAGCTCACCTTCTCCGTTATAAATATTTGACTTCCAATTGCAGATCATATCGTACCCCAACGACTCCTCTATCATTATTGAACTTGATAGACTAGAACAATAGTTTAGCTTTCCTAGGTATTGATGGACGATTTGTTGGAGATACATCTTGGATGTAAATGGGTGCCTTTTTCTTTCTCATGTTGATCAAAAAAAGCTATTTGAATTATAAAAAAAAAATAAGCCTTTAAAAACCTGCAAGGGAGGTGGTGTATTTGTATGTTATCACACTGAAAAAAAAGCAAAATGAAAAAAATGTTAAAACCAATAAAAAAACTTACATAGAAATAAATATCTAGTAAACAAAAGACAGGTTACCAAAAAATATACAAACTGACAGTCACTGTACAAAATAGCATCGTGCCACTTTGGTGATCTGTGGGACAAACAGGTTATGGGTCATGACGTGGTACAGGACAGGTATCAGTCTCAATGTCCAAGTGAAACTAAAATGGTGGTTGAAAAGACTACCCTTTTTCCGCACTCTTTTAAATGTGGAGTCATGCAGGTTTGGGGCTCATGCTGTGGCCCAGGACAGGTATAGTCAATGTCCAGAGAAACTAAAAAGGAGGTTCATAGACTCCTATTTCCGGCACTTTTTAATATGTGGGTCAGACAGGTTTAATGGTCATTCTGCGGTACAGGACAGATATAGTCAATGTCCAGTTCAACTAAAATGGTGGTTGAAAGACTCCTTTTTCCGTCACTTTTTAATCTGGGGGTCATGCAGGTTTGGGGCTCATGCTGTGGCCCAGGACAGGTATAGTCTATGTCCAGTTCAACTAAAATGGTGGTTGAAAGACTCCTTTTTCCGGCACTTTTAATCTGTGGGTCAGACAGGTTTAATGGTCATACTGTGGTACAGAACAGGTATAGTCAATGTCCAGTTCAACTAACATGGTGGTTGAAAGACTCCTTTTCCCAGCACTTTTTAATCTGTGGGTCAGACAGGTTTAATGGTCATACTGCGGTACAGGACAGATATAGTTAATGTCCAGTTAAACTCAAAAGTACGTTCAAAGACACCTTATCCCGGCACTTTTTAATCTGGGGGTCAGACAGGTTTAATGGTCATACTGCGGTCCAGGACAGGTATAGTCAATGTCCAGTTCAACTAAAATGGTGGTTGAAAGACTCCTTTTCCCAGCACTTTTTAATCTGTGGGTCAGACAGGTTTAATGGTCATACTGCGGTACAGGACAGATATAGTTAATGTCCAGTTCAACTAAAATGGTGGTTGAAAGACTCCTTTTTCCGGCACTTTTTAATCTGGGTCATGCAGGTTTGGGGCTCATGCTGCGTTCCAGGACAGGGATATTCAATGTCCAGTTCAAGTAAAATGATGGTTCAAATCATACTGCCTTCTGGCACTTTTTAATTTGTGGGTCATGCAGGTTTAAGGGTCATGCTGTGGTACAAGACAGGGATAGTGAATGGTCTGTGAATCTATTATCGACTATCGGATATCTTATTGATAATTGCCGATATCGACTATCGTCCCGATGACGATAGTCAACGTAATCGCTCATCACTAATTTTAAGTTATTTTTAGCATGGTTTTACTAAGGACACAAGCTGTTAGACCAACCTGATCATTTTTTTCACACATTAGTACCGTAGAATGCGCCTGAATCTATGAACCTGTTCTACTGTGGGTCATATATTTAGTGCTTTCTAGACTACAACGCAACAATTCAAGCTCAGGTGAACCACTTTTAAAGTGGTCTACCTGTTCCAGCAGTAATGCGTCTGGATTTGCCTTTAAAAAGACATAAATGTGTAGTATCGTACAGTTGTACTGCAAAACACCTCCAGCATGCCCTCCGATCTCAGGCGCATTACAAAGTGCCATGGGTGCTTTATTATTATTATTTATTTTAAAGCGCCATTGATTCCAGGGCGCTGAACATTCGAGGGGGTTACATACATAACATAAGTCAAATGAGTACAATGATAAGTGATGAATGACAATTGGCACAACAGAGGGATAGAGGACCCTACCCGTGAGGGCTTACAATCTACAAGGAGGGGGAAAGAGACAGAAGGTGAGGGGCAGACATGTTTGTGGAGGATGTAGTGACAGCAAGGTTAGTGTAGGTTATAGGCAAGCCTGAAGAGATGGGTTTTCAGATTGCTTTTTAAGCCTGTGAAAGTGGAGGAGAATCTGACATCTTGGGGCAGTGAGTTCCAGAGTGTGGGGGGAAGCACGGGAGAAATCTTGGAGACGGTTGTGTTGTGAGGAGCTGATAAGGGGGAGAGCAGGGAAGAAGGTCCTGTGAGGAGCGGAGATTGCGTGAGGGAGATATCTGGAGATTAGAGCAGAGATGTATGGAGGGGAGAGGTCATGGAGAGCCTTGTAGGTCATGGTTAGTAGCTTGAAATGAATTCGCTGGGCAATGGGAAGCCAGTGAAGGGATTGGCAGAGGGGAGAGGCAGGGGAGTAGTTAGGAGAGAGGTGGATAAGACGGGCAGCAGAGTTGAGAATGGTTTGAAGGGGAGCAAGAGTGCTAGACGGGAGGCCACAGAGAAGGATGTTACAGTAGTCTAGGCGGGAGATGACAAGGACATGGACCAGCATTTTTGTAGTGTCATAGTTGAGGAATGAGCGGATGCGAGAGATGTTTTTCAGGTGGAGGCGGCATGCAGAGGTGAGGGTTTGGAGGTGTGGTTTGAAAGATAGAGCGGAGTCTAGGATTACCCCAAGGCAGCGGACTTGCGGAACAGGTGAGAGTGTATAGCAATTGACTGTGATGGAGAGATCAGAGGGAGTGGTAGATTTGGACGGTGGAAAGATGATGAGTTCTGTTTTCTCCACATTTAGTTTTAGGAGACGTGAGGAGAAGAAGGAGGAAATGGACGATAGACAGTCTGGGATCCGGGAGAGCAGAGAGGTAATACCTGGGCCAGAGATGTAGAGTTGGGTATCGTCAGCATACATGTGGTAATGAAAGCCATGTGAGGCTATGAGCTGACCGAGGCCAAGAGTGTAAAGAGAGAAGAGTAAAGGACCCAGCACTAACCCCTGAGTGACACCAACAGAGAGAGGCCGGGGGGAGGAGGTGGAGCGAGAATGAGAGACGCTGAATGTCCGATCAGTGAGGTACGAGGAGATCCAGGAAAGGGCCAAGTCTGTGATGCCAAGAGAGGAGAGGATTTGTAGCAGGAGGGAATGGTTGGCAGAGGACAGGTCTAGAAGGAGAAGGACAGAGTAGTAGCGTGAGGCTTTAGCAGTTGTTAGGTCATTACTGACCTTGGTTAGGGCGGTTTCGGTAGAATGGTGGGGTCGGAAACCAGATTGTAGTGGGTCAAGAAGAGAGTTGGAGGAGAGGTGGGAGGACAGCTGAAGATAGACGTGCTGCTCGAGGAGTTTGGAAGCAAAAGGGAGCAGTGAGATGGGGCGATAGTTGGACAGAGAGGAGGGGTCAAGGGTTGTTTTTTTAAGGATTGAAGTGATAGTAGGATGTTTAAAGGCGGAAGGGAAGATGCCAGAGGTTAGTGATAGGTTGAAGAGATGGGTGAGGGCTGGGATGATAGAAGCACTGAGGTCTGGGATGAGGTGGGATGGCAGTGGGTCAAGACTACAGGTAGTGAGGTTGGATTTGGACAGTAGAAGGGAAAGGTTGTCATGAGTGACAGTGGGGAAGCAAGTTAAGGGGGAAGAGCAGTTTGCAAGAGTAGAGGAGGGTGGTGGGGACTGCCGGCTGAGGCTTTCTCTGATGTGGTTGATCTTCTGAAGGAAGTGAATGGCACAGTCGTCTGCTGAAAGGAGGGATGGGAGAGGAGGTGCTGGTGGACGGAGAAGAGAGTTGAAAGTGGTGAATAATTGTCTGGGGTTGTGAGGCAGGGAGGATATGAGAGTGAAATAGTCCTGTTTGGCTGAAGTGAGTGCAGATTTAAAAGTATGTAGTGATTGTTTGTATGAGGCAAAGTCATCAGTGGAGTGAGTTTTCTTCCAGCGGCGTTCTGCAATTCTGGAAGCTCACCTCAGCTGTTTAGTGGAGTCTGTGTGCCAGGGTTGTCTGTTGATTTTGCGGGTTCTGTTGTGTGTGAGAGGAGCGACTGAGTCAAGGGTGGTGGTGATTGTGTGGTTGTAGAAAGTGGTGGCTGCGTCTGGGTCATTAAATGAGGAGATGGTAGAAAGAGGTGCAAGAGAGTCAGAGAGAGTGAGACGGTTGAGGCTTTGTAGGTTCCTGCGGGGTCGTACTGGATATGAGACAGGAGGAGCAGGTGGGGTGGAGATGGTGGAGAAGGTGAGCAGGTTGTGGTCAGATATGGGGTGGGGGGAGTTTGAGAAGTCAGATAGGGGGCAGAGGTGGGTGAAGATGAGGTCCAGCGTGTGTCCATCTTTGTGAGTGGATCCTGAGGTCCACTGGGAGAGGTCAAAGGAGGAGCAGAGTGAAAGGAGTTTGTTGGAAGCAGAGTGGGGGGTGTCGATTGGGATGTTGAAGTCTCCCATGATGATAGTAGGGATGTCAGTGGAAAGAAAGTGGAGAAGCCAGGAAGCAAAGTGGTCAAGAAAGGCAGTGGCAGGTAGACAACAGCCACTTGGAGGTTGGAAGGGGCGTAGATGCGGACAGAGTGCACCTCAAAGGAGGAGAGTGTGAGGGAAGGCAGAGGTTGAGCGGGGACAAAGGAACAGGTGTCAGACAGGAGGAGGCCGACACCTCCGCCATGCTTGTTACCAGGGCGAGGAGTGTGGGTAAGTTGGAAGCCGCTAAAAGAGAGTGCGGCAGGGAGACAGTGTCAGAGGGGGTCAGCCAGGTTTCAGTCTGACCAAGGAAGAGTAAGTTGCGTGAGATGAACAAGTCATGTATGTAGGAAAGTTTATTACATACAGACCATTCATTCCATAGAGCTCAGAGAGATGTTTTTCAGGTTGAAGAGATTAGCGGAATTTGTAGTGGTGAATCTGTTCGAAGAGGCAGAGACGATGGTGGGAATGTGCTGGGGGGGCCTTGGGTTCAGGGATATGTCCCCAGAAGCCAGAAGGAGCAGTGAGAGGGTGAGCAGGTGGGAGTAGGATAGACTGTAGTTTGGCAGGGTTTGTTTAGTATGGAGGGCATTAACAGTGGGGAAGAGGTTGGTGGCAGCAGACAGGTGAGAGGGTAGAATGCAGTGGGAGATGTAGAGCTCATTGTCCAGCGAGGGAGTTGGGGATAAGCAATAAGTGTGAGGAGAGTGGAGATTGCGATAATGGGGGAAAAGAAAAGCATAGTGTTAGACAGGTTAGCAGGCTATTAGTGGAAAAGAAAGTGTAGATGTTACCTTGCACTCGTTGTTCAATCCTGGGTTAATTCTGGTATTAATTCAAACTTAGATTGGGCCACAATTTGAGCAGGGCCACAGTGTCCAATGGCCACAAGTGAGAGTGACTATGTACTAAGCTATATCTCAATCAGAACTATCAGATGTGAACAAGAAGTGGGAGTGGTCAGGTTACCTAATTCGCAGAGTAGGGGGGGCGAATAGGAAACGAGATTACAGGGGGAATTACAAAGGCTCCATTGACACAGCATGGGGTGAGGGTATAGGAGATAGAATTATGATAACAACTTTAAGGCTACACTGGAGGTACACATTAAAGAGACTTCAATGCACAACAGGAGTTGTAGTACTTCAATAGCAGAAACATACAGCAATGGACGATGGGAGTTAGACTTCAATAGCAGAAACATACAGCAAAGGACGATGGGAGTTAGACTTCAATAGCAGAAACATACATCAATGCACAACAGGAGTTGTAGTACTTCAATAGCAGAAACATACAACAATGGACGATGGGAGTTAGACTTCAATAGCAGAAACATACCTGTGAATGAGCTTTGTAATGCTCCTTATATTGGAGTGCACCTGATTAAAAATATAGAGAACAGGTCTGCGCCAGTTTTTGGGCTGAAAAGATGCCAGACTTCTAAGGCAGCCCTGTTCATACATGTCGCCCATAGTGTTTTTAGACTTTACAAAGGCTTTTGACACTGTCCCTCATAAGTCCCAACTGGGTAAATTAAAGTCTTTTGGGTTAGACATAAGTGTGTAATTAGATTAAAAACAGGCTATCGGATCATACACAGAAAGTGGTGGTAAATGACTCCTACTCTGAATGGTTATAAGTGGTGTACCCCAAGGCTCAGCACTGGGTCCTCTTTTTTTCAATGTATTTATTAAGAATATAGTGGAGGGGATTAATAGCTATGTTTCCATTTTTGCAGATGATACCAAGCTATGCATAGTAGTGAAATCTATGGAAGATGTACATAAATTGCAAGCAGACCTGGACACACTGAGTATTTGGGCATATACTTGGCAAATGAGGTTCAATGTGGATAAATGTAAAGTTCTGCATCTTTGTACTAATAATCTGCAGGCATCATATGTCCTAGGGGGGTGAAAAACTGGGAGAATCGCAGGATGAGAAGGATCTGAGTGTACTAGTAGATCAAATATTACAGAACAGCATGCAATGTCAATCAGCTGCCTCTAAGGCCAGCAGGATATTGGCATTTATTAAGAAAGGCATGGACACGCGGGGCAGGGATATAATATTACCGCTAGATAAAATATTGGTGTAGCCTCACTTGGAATATGCTGTTCAGTTTTGGGCTCCAGTTTATAGAAAGGATGTAATGGAGCTAGAGAGAGTGCAAAGACAAGCAACCAAACTAATAAAGGGAATGGAAGAGAGGTTAAAAGAATTGAACTTATTTAGTCTTGAGAAAAAATTACTACGGAGAGTCATGATTAATTTATATAAGTATATAAATGACCTCTTCAAAAGACAAGGGGACATTTTCTTCGTCTAGAGAAAAAAGGATTCAACCTCCAGAGGAGAAAAGCCTTTTTCACCATGAGAACTATAAATCTATGAAATAACCTGCCCGAGGAGCTAGTCACAGCAAGAATATTTGAGGGTTTCAAAATAGGCTTAGATAACTACCTGAAACTAAAAAATATTAATACCTATGTAGCCGTGTAAAAATCCAGATCCAGTCTGATGACAATTTTGGGAACAGAAATGAAATATTCATTTAGGGCAGATTGGTTCTTGCCTCATGGATTCTAAGTCTTCATCAATAGGGGAAACTAAGAGTAAAAGTTTCCCATCCATTTCCCTTCATCCACATCTTTTCCCACCCTTGGTTGAACTTGATGGAAATAAGTCTTTTTTTACTACGTAACTAATTAACTCACTACTATGCCTTATCAGTAAAACAGGAGCTTGTTTATCTGTTACTGACAAGCTTTAACCCTTAAGAGCTTTGTAGCCTTGTGCACTACAGTTTACAAACTTCCAGTATTCATGTCACTTTATCATCTAGGAATAGCAAATCTAACATGCTAATCGCTACTGTAGAACCAACCCCAGCCTGGCCCAGGAAGTGTCTGAAGCTGTCTGTGAAACCTGACTCAATCAAACAGCATGGTGAGAAAATCCCTTTAAGATTAGCATTAAGGTTAGAGAAAAAAAAAATTGAGTTTGGGATGTCCTGAACCCAAATTTTTCCAAGTTTCGGTCAAATGCACTTTGGACCAAACTGGGACAGATTCATGCAACATAACTGATAATTGTTGCTTTAGTAAATCTACAGTATATCTACTGTATCTACAGATTTGGTTATACTTTATTATGTACAAACAACCTAAAAATAGATTCATACTGCAGCAATCTAAAAAGAAAAGCCAACAACAATTTCCATTACATTGAAAATAAAGGTCTTCCAACATATACTGGCCAATCATATACCCAAAACACTTTCTTTTAGCTTACACCTGGCCTCTTGAAGTGTATAGGCATGTTAGAAATACAACATGGTAACATTTTAATATTCACATACTGAATAAACTACCTAAATCTAGTGTGTAACTAGCCGCTTTCCAATTTAAAAATGTAACTTTTAGGACCAAAGCTTTTGTAACCATTAATTGATTGGTCACATTTTCCCACTATGACCAAATATTTTGTGGCTTGAACTGTTACAGAGGCTTGTGTTCTGTTCTTGAAGGTTTTTTTTTTTTATTAATGGAAACTTTAAATTCTTAAATCTTTTAGCCAAATATAGTCCTCATCAAAGTACAGCTGGGTATCCTAATTTGTTCTTTACTCTCAGTTGCTGGGGTATAAAAGTATGTCATGTATAACAAATGATGCTATAAAGAGTCAGATTGAGACTATCATTCACATGGGATTCAATATAGGCTTATGCGCTTTAATGTTTTTATTAAAGTGTATTTCACAGAGTTGCTCATCCCAAATGTCCTATCAGCCTTACGCTTCATAATGTTCCTGTGCACATGATCTGACCTTTGTAAAAGATTCCAGAGCAGTGGATGTGTATTGCTGATATGGGAGATGCTATTTGTAACAACAATTTAATTTTACAGCTAGACTTTATGTTTATTAGAGATATTTACTTGTACTTGGGAAAGTTTAATCAATGTTATTATGATTACATTGATTATGTGTATTATGTACAAATTGCACAGTATAATTATACAATAAATTAGTGAAGGTTTGACATGGGAGGATACCATAAGCTTTGTAAAGTAGCAAGCAATACAGTTTGTAGATGTTGACCGGAAATTTGTCTGTTGTTTTTGCATATATTAAAACCAATAACAATGATAACCCATTAAGGACTAAGCCTGTTTTGGACTTAAAGACCAACACAACACCGACAATGTTAATATAGGATAATTAAAGCAATAGTAATGTGAATGGCCCATAGAGCTATTAACTCACACCGATATCATATATTATTATACATCTTTATTGGAAAATTTCAATAGTTAAAAGACAATGAAAAATGGCAATAGTACCGTAAAGATGTCTCTGCATATCCCACCACTCATATTCATATAAATATCCCAACCTAAAGAGGGTTCCCCATTTCTCAGACCTAATAACATCTAACAATTGGGAAATACACAAACAATGTCATAAATACCCAAACTTGGTAGAATCGATGGCAGAAAAGTAACAGTCACATCACTAGAGGGCAGGAAATGAAGACACGCACTCCAACATGCATTTCGGCTTGCGTCTCATAACTTTAGACAAGCATTACCTGGTATATAAACACATATCCACCAATCAATCCAAACAAATAAATAGTGAACCAATTGGCATAAATAGGCATTAATATGCCATATGAAAAGACCAAAAATTATCAACAAAACCGAAAATAACAAACAAAAGATGGCCACATCATCGCGCACGTGCAATAATACGACAGGTAATCCCTTAATGGAATCCAGTATCAGAAAACAAGCCGATGTACAGGCACGAAAAACCAGCACATGCACAGAAGCCTGAAACACAAGCAACAGTACAAGAAAATATATACAGGTGACCACAAGGATCACAGTGCAAACAGTTTAGTTCTAAATGGCATTAATTATCATTGAATTGAATATGGAAACCCTATAGGATCTAGCCAAAAAAATTTAATTAAATGATACTCAACTCACTCAATTTCTCCAGCTGATATGGAAAGGTTTAGAAATGAAAGAATGGAAGAAGTAGATCAAGAGAACTAAATAAAAAAAAAAAAATTCAAAAAGACCTTCAAGACCAATATAGCAGTATTTATGAATGCCATACTGAGAGATATGTAGTTCATCAATGGTCAACATCAGTATCGTCTGATGCATCTAAAGGAGCTGAATCAATTTCTTCACAGACTCATGAAGAGATCAGAAGGTACCCAAAAAGGAAGATGGATTTTTCACGTATGCCTTTGGGAAAGCAATGAATGAATAATGCTGATAGTATAAGAAAACAAGCTTCTTCGTTGAATTTAATTAACCTATCTGAACATAGTCTAACTGGTCCACAAATGAAAGTGTTGAGTCTGGATTTGACGTTTTCTGCAACTTGTAAATTTGATCCCTCCACGGCCATAAAGCAACTGAACCTCTGCTTGGAAGTTGACATTTAAGAAAATATTCCATACGAAAAATATTGCTAGTCCATTTTCTACAGTGGAAGAGCAAGAAGCCTCAGTAATTTTGGAGTCATTGGCAGATGAGCAATGCATAACATCAAGAGGTACATTTCCTCCATCCTTACTTCCTAGGTCAAAGAGGTTTCTTCCATTATTTATGTATCCCAATGTCGAATTATTTGTCAAACTTGTTTTTAAAGAATTTCTGAGTATTGAGGTCTCAAAACTTATAGGAAAATGTAACGCAATTAAAAGACAAGAAATAACGTGAACATCGCAAGATGAAGGATGTAGTGTTCAAAGCTTCGTATAAGGGTTGAAATGTTATGGTGAGGCCAGTATGAATGTACGAGAAAGAAGCTTATAGACAGCTCTGTGATTCAAACTGCTACAAGAGGCTGACATTCAACCCATCTTTGAAATTTCAGGATGTATTACATAGTTATATATTTTGTACGGCCGAAGAAAAAGACAGACGCCCATCCAGTTCAGCCGATTCTGCTATAATGTTGATCCAAAGGAAGGTAAAAATCCAATGAGGTAGAGCCAATTTTTCTCATTTTAGGGAAAAAATTCTTTCCTGACTCCAATCTGGCAATCAGAATAAATCCCTGCCTTAATGATCCTTCTCCAGAATCCTAGTCACTATAACTTGTTATATTATTGTACTCTAGAAATGCATCCAGACCCTTTTTGAACTCTCTTAGTGGATTCACCATGGTAAGTTCCTCTGACAGAGAGTTCCACAGTCTCACTGCTCTAACAGTAAATAATCTCTTTCTATGTTTATGTAGAAACTTTCTTTCCTCTAGACGTAGAGGATGCCCCCTTGTTCTAGATACAATCCTGGGTATAAATAGATCTTGGGAGAGCTCTCTATATTGCCCTTTGATATACTTAGACATATTAAGTCCCCTCAAAGCTGTTTTTTCTCTAAACTAAATAACCCTAATCTTGCTTATCTGTCTGGGTATTGTAGTCCACCCAGTCCTTTTATTATTTTTGTTGCCCGCCTTTGTACCCGTTTAAGCTCTACAATGTCTTTCCTGTGCACTAGTGCCCAAACAGTGCATAATATTCCATGTGTGATCTGACGAGTGACTTGTATAATGGGAGAATTAAAGACTATTATTGATGTAGCAGCGGAGAACCTTATAACTGAAAAACAAGGTACTGTAAATGTTTATTATATGAACATCCTAGAGTTGTCTGTTTGTATCTTCTGCCTAAGATAAATAAAAATGCTACTTGTCTGCCAGGTCACCTAATTGTATCTGGACAAGGAAGTCTATATGAACCAGCTTGTAGACTTATCGATCATTTTCTACAACCTATTGTGGAATTTTTACCATCGTACTTGAAGGATACTAATGATGCACTTCCAAAAATTTATAAAATGCAATTGGATCCTGATATATTACTTGTGACATGTGATGTAGAGTCATTATATACCTCCATCAGACATAAATATTGTCTCACTGCAGTAAGTACCTTTTTGTATATGATGGATCTGGACAAAGGGCATTGAAAATTTATTGTGATATGTCAGAACACACAATTTTTTTCTGTTTCTAGAGATTTATTAACTCCAGCTACAGGACACAGCTACGGGGGTGGCCTATACGCCCTCATATGCTAATATATACCTCGGGCTATGGCAGAGAATGATGTTTTGTACCAAACCAGTCCCCCTTATTGAAAAAGTTCAATATTGGTGGAGATATATAGATGACATGCTATTTATCTGGCAACGTACATCAGAGGAGTTTAGAACATTCATGGAGACATTAAATACTAATCAGTTCAATCTCAAACTCACAAAACTAGCAGAAACTAGCAGAAAAAATATGGATTTTTGGACATAACGTTAAATGTTGATGTTGATGGCTTTGTATGTTTGGATCTTTTTAGGAAACCGATGACAACAAAGGCATTGTTACATGCTACATTGGTACATACAAAGCGATTGATCAATAGCATATCCGTTGGAAAATTTCCGAGGATTAAAATTATATGTTCTTTGTTAAGTTTCTTTGAATATTGGGCAGTTTGAACTAAAACAGCGATTTAAAGAAATAGTTTTTTTCTGATCAAGCCATTAATAATGTATATGTTAGAGCAAAGAATGCAAGAACTGAATATCTGTTTAAAACAAGGAAATGTACAGAGGAGAAAAGCGTTCTTCACTGTGAGAACTGTAAATCTATGGAATAGCCTGCCTGAGGAGCTGTTCGCAGCAGGAACAGTTGCAAGATATATACATAAAACTAAAAAATATTAATACATATGTAGCCATATAAAAGTCTATATCCAGTCTGATGGCAACTCTGGGATCAGAAATGAAATCTTCCATAGATCAGATTGGTTCTTGCCTGATGGGTTTGAAAACTTTCATCAGTAGGGAAACTAGGCTTAAAAAACTCCTTTTCTCCCTGTCTTCACCCACACTTTTCCAATCCTTGGTTGGACTTGATGGATATATATATATATTTTTTTTTTTACTATATAAGCTGCTGCTGATAAGGTGAGATTTATTACTCCCTTTCACTCCCAACACAATATGATGTATAGGGCATTGACAAAATATTGAGACATACTGAGGACTAATTTAAATTTAAAGGACAGTCTGGTAAAACATTACCGCAGAGGTGTTTGACCAGAGACAGGGCCCAAAATGGGGATGTCAACCATGGGGTAATTGAAAAGCATGTATAAATGTGGACTCCACTCACTCATTTTGAAATTAATTCCTGGTATTTTATTGTTTTTTAATACAGTTTTAATTTGCATTATTATTTTTTGTGTTTTTACTTTTTTCTAGGTGTACTATTATTGAAGTCCTGTAATCCTGAAGATAGTGATAACATTAACACTGCATACCTTGTTTTAAATCTTATTCTTGAGGATCTGGCACCTTGCACATAACATATATTATGCTGTATTACGTTGTACTATTTTGCATTTTATTGCTATTGTCATACACCATGCAGTTTTGCATGATAAACCTTTTTGAACTTTATTGCTATGCAATATTACCTGCTGTACTACTTAGCACTTTGTTGCTATTTATTATAGATTATGTAACATTACATGATATACTATTTTAAGGACCATAATACTGTAACGCACAGAGGTAGTGGATCAGCGGGACCACCGCAAGCGATGGTGGGAGCCCACGCCAGGGAGCGGAATCTAAGTAGGTCTCGGTTTTCACCATATCCCGCCACAAAGCGGGATGGACATGCTGCGGCGGGAGTCTACCAGGTCGCTAACACTAGCGGGACTTGCTTGCAGTGGTAGCCAAGGGTAGGCATGGTACAGATTCGTCAGGCAGGCTCGTAGTCGGAGACAGGCGGTAAAGTCAGGACAGACGGCAAAGGTTCGTGGTCGAGGGACGGAAACAAGAAGGTACGGTACACAGTAATCAGGACAAGAGTTCAGGAACGCTTTCTCAGTAGGCTAAATGGCACTAAAGATCCGGCGAGGTTACCAGGAAGAGGCAGGCTTAAACAGGGGCAGCGACCGGCAATAGCCAATTACCATTGCACTGGCCCTTTATATTTAACACTGCCAGCGCGCGTGTGCCCTATGGAGCGGGACCATAGGGAGCGGAGACAGCAGCAGCAGGAGCGTGGCCGGGTAAGTGAGCCTCGGGACCGGCAGGGGAACGAGCGCGCCCGCGACCCGACTTGCGGGACGCGGCGCCGCTCAGCAGCGGGGCACGGATGCGCCTGCGACCCGGGACGGGGGTCGCAGGGGCATCTGTGACAGTCCCCCACATTTGTCCCCCCCCCTCTTTCTGGTCTGAAGGAATTTCTGGATTAAGTTACATCCAGAATGTTCTCTTCTGGCTCCCAAGACTTTTCCTCGGGCCTGATCCCTTTCCAATCATCGAGAAAATATCGTTTCCCTCTAGTCTTCCTCACACCCAAGATCTCCTTGACCAAAAAGACATTAGAGACATCAGCCACAGATGATGGAGGGACTGTCTTCCGAGAGAAACGAATCAGGACCAGGGGTTTTAGTAGCGAGACATGAAAGGAGTTCGGGCTGCGCATGGTAGGTGGGAGCCGGAGTTTATAGGCCACCGGGTCAATGTGTTTAAGGACCTCGAAAGGTCCCAAAAAGCGGGGTCCCAGTTTTTAACTCGGGATCTTGAGGCAGACATATTTGACTGTCAGCCACACCTTGTCACCCGGGGAGAAGACTGGAGGAGGACTTCTTTTTTTATCTGCTTGAGTCTTCATGCGCTCAGAAGCACGGAGCAGAGATTGGAGGGTCAGGGCCCAGATGGCCTTCATGTCCTGGACCAACGCATCCGCTGCTGGGACCTCAGACAGGGATGCCAGTGGGAGAGGTGGGCGGGGATGCAGACCGTACACGATGTAGAAGGGAGAGGCACCCGCAGACTTCGAGTCTAGGGAATCATAAGAAAATTCCGCCCACAGAAGACAGTTGGACCAGAAATCTTGTCGAGCCGAGACGAAGTTGGCAGGAATCCCCAAACCCCATTACTCTTCCACATGACCATTCGTTGGGGGGGAAAGGAGGGAAATCAAGTTCCCCGGGAGTTGAAAAAAAGGGGCCCCCGCCAGAATTTAGAAACGAACTGGCCCCCTCGAGAGACGATTGCAGGGAAACCGTGCAAACGAAAAATGGGGTGAAAAAACAGTGGGCAGGCGCGGGGAGAAGGCGGGGGCAAGGCAAAATGGGCCTTTTTAGAAAAACGATCTTGCCACCCAGGCAAGGGTGTTATGGACAAAGGGGAATTGGGTTAAAAAAGTCCATCGCCACGTGGACAGGGTTTGGTTGGATGGGTGGGGGTGCAAACCCCAGGGTTTGTGACAAGGTGTTTGTTGCGGGGGGGGAGGTACAGGACTTGACGAATTCCATGACATCCTTAGCAAGGTCCTGCCACCAATAGAACCGCAAGATCAGGATAAACGTCTTGCAAGCCCTGGGATGACCGCCACCCATGAGCGTGTCCCCACTTCGGGAACCCCAGGATATGCAGGTTACTTTTGTTTCCCCGGGGGAATTTGGAGGTCGACGGGAGCTGGGGAGACAAACGAGGGGGGGTTTGGTTTGGGGTCACTTCTTTCTAAACCCACGTGAAGTGCTGAGGGGCATCTCCCTTCACATTTTTTTCCCGCGGGCGGAATTTGGAATCGGGAAATTAAACCCCGGGAGAAAAAAGAGTGACACTGCTTGGCGCGGTTTTGGTCGTGGCCCCGTCTGGAGGTACTGGAGGTTTTTGTGATCTGTTTATACAGAGGGGATGGAGCACTTCCAGCAGATAACACAATTCCCCCAATGCCATTTTTTGGGCAAATAACCCCGGTCTAAAAATAGTGAAAATTTTTTCCGCAGGCGAGAAGTTTTTGGAAAAGAACCCAAATGCCGTTTTGTTTGGGGGAACCCTTTTGCTGAGGATGTCCAACTCCCCCCCACGAGATTCACTTCAAGCGAGGGGGGTTTTTGCGGGGTTCAGACGTGCAGGATAGTGCAGGGGCAAAGGCAGTTTTTTTTAGTGAATGCTTCCTCAGCCTCGGGGGCCGCTATGAATTTGCGTTTTTTTCGTGAGGGCCACATAGGAGCCACAAGCAGGGAAAATGCGGGATGAACTGCGGGAAAAAAAATTGCAGAAACCCGGGGAAACCGTTGTATGGCCCAAAGGGCCAAGGGGCGGGCCCATTGCAACAGGGCCCGAAATTTGGTGGGCCCCATCCATAGCCCCCGGGTCGAGATTATGTACCCCAAAAAGGGAAAGGGTAGCTTGATGAAAGAGGCATTTTCCCTTTTTTGGCATCAGGAATTAGCTTGTAGGCCCCTCGTACCTGGCAAACGGGGTGCGGTGGTCTCTAGTTTGGTGGAAAATAAAGAGCGTCCCAGTAGCCCAACACGGGTTTAAAGGAGCCCCCTGAAGACGTCTTTCCAAACCCCTGGAAATGGCAGGGTTAAAAACAAATGCCTGACAGGTATTTAAAGTGCCCGTCCCTGGTTAAAGCCGTCTTCCATTCATCACCCTTACGGATTGGGAACCAAATTGTAGGCCCCCCCCCTAATTAAAACTTGGAGAAGACTTCGCACCCGTGGGCGGTAAAAGAGTCTGTATCAACGGAGGGGTATGATTTTCACCGTGACTTGTTAAGATCCGGTAATCAATGAGGCCGAAGGGAACGTCCTTTTTTTTCCCCACGAAGAAGAACCCGCACCTGGGGGAGAGGAGGACTTTGTATAAACCCCTTCTGGGATTTTCCGTATTATTCTGACAGGCTTTTGTCTCGGGAAGGGGACGGGGGTAGACTTTTCCCCTAAGGGATGGTACCCGGCGTAAAAGTCATGGAAATATATGGCGAGAGGGGGAGGTTCTGCTTTTTCAGAAAAAAAACCGGAAAACTCCCGATATTCAAGATAGGCCGGGCAAGGCTCAGAAGGGTCGAGCGGACAGGGAAGCCCCGGGCGGGGTCCCACAGGAAAGGTCAGAAAATTGGACCCAGGTTTTACTTCTCCAGAGCCCAGTCCAGTGTAGGAGAGTGGACCCACAGCCATGGAAGGAGGAGAACCGCCAAGAGGAGCGAGAAACATGTGAAGGATATCTTCTCCTTATGCAGGGGCCCCCACGTGGAGGGACAGTGTTTTTTTGAGAAAATATGGTGTCCCCCCAGCAGTCCCCCTGCAAGGGGATCACCAGCAGCTTTTCCACGGACCCCCGGAGACGATAATGATCAAAGACGGGGATAAAGTTCCCGGGTGAGCCCAGTCCGGGGGGCCGGACTTAAAGAAGTCCAGCATCAGTCAGACCTGACCCCGGCATATCAGGCGTGGAGAGAGGAATTTTGCACCCCAGTTAGCCCCCTTCCACGGAGCCCGGTGGGGGAGTTTTCCCAAACCTTGGGGCAATTCCTCCCAAGTCTCTACTGCCACAGTATAGGGATAAGTTTTCTAGCGACGTCGGGCCAATTCCTTTTCAGAGGGTTTTTAGGTTGCGTAGGAGCTTCTTGAAAGGAGCCCGGGGCGGGAATCGGGTGGTCGGGGTAGCTACGCTCTTGCCGAAGCTTTCTTCCTTTTGAAAAAGCACGTCGGGGGGGTGGCCCGCGATCGGGCCGAGGGAGGCGCAATGTTTCGCGGCCAACAATCCCTTTAAATTTGATGAGAGCCCCCTTTTTAAGGAGGCCATGGGCCCCATTCCAGGTTAACTTGAGGCAAGGTTTGGAACTGCACCCCATAGTCTCCCCCGGAAAATCCCCCCCGGCAGGTTTTACGGGGGTCTCGGGGGAGGGTGCTCCGGGGTTCCTCAAACTGCGGAAATTCCCCGAGGAAAGCCTGTAGTTAGTTCGTCACCGATCGTTCCTACCCACAGAGGTGTTTCCTTTTCCAGGGCCTTCCGGGGGAGCAGGCTAACCACAATGAACCTTGACGTTCGGGGAAAGGAAAAGGTCAGCCATCAGGCTCCCGTGCACGAAATTGGGGTGATGAAACCCCCCGAGTTTGGGTCTCCGTCGAATTAGACAGGAGCGACAGCTGGGCTTGGGGCCACTGGGGCCAGAGGAACCATGGAGTGGAGCAACCCCGGGAGATGGGGAGAGGTGCTGTGGGGGTGATGGCTGCTGCATCATGGGACAATTGGTTCGTTGTTGCCTTGTCGACAGTTGTGGGATGCTAGGCAACAATGGGGTCAGATCCCCACACGGGGTGGCACTTGGCGGACCCTTGCCCCGGGTCTTATGTAAAGCACAGTGTTAGTGGTCCCTGGCCACCGCAACGAGGGGGGAAACCACGCCAGGGGACGGAATCAAGTAGGCCTGGTTTTTTACCAGACCCCCCGCAAAACGGGATGGAAAATTGTGCGGTGGGAGTCTACCCTGTCATAGCACTGGGGGGACTTTTGGGGAGTGGCAGCCCAAGGGGAGGCGGGTACAGATTCGTAGGCAGGCCGTAGTCGGGGAAAAGGGTAGGTCAGGACAGGCGGGAAAGTTTTTTACGAGGGGGAGACAAAAGGTACGGTAACCCTTAATAGGACAAGATGCAGGAACCTTTCCAGTTTGGCTAAAATGGCACTAAAGATCCCCCGGGTCACCAGAAAGAGGACTTAAAAAGGGGGAGCGAAGGCAGGGACAGCCAATTTTCCGTGCGCTGGCCCTTTAAATTAAAATGCCGGCGCCATGTGCCCCTTGGAGGCGCCGAGGGCAGGAAAACGAAACGGTACGTGGCGGGTAAATGAGCTTTGGGCGACGGGGAACGACGCAACCCCGACCCAAAGTGCGGGGGGCCCCCCTCAGGGGGGGCATAGATGTGCCCGACCCGGGGCGGGATTGAGGGGCATTGTGAAAACTTGTTGTCACCACTGTATATATAATTATTTTTTATTCATGGATATTTTTCATATGTATTTTGTCTTTGTGATTATTTGGTGTATTTTAGGCCCACAAGTGTTTTACAGGTTTTTTTTAGCATTGGGCTATGAAAACCTGCAATTCCGCCATTGTTTTAAAAGTTTTATTTTTACAGCATTCATCGTGTGATTTTATATAGTTTTTTAGAATATAAAAAAACTGAGAAATGCATTTGTAAAAAACTTTATTTTTCTGTATAGAGTGATATGCTTGTTTTTGTGGGAAAGAGCACTTTCATTGGCACCATTTTGGAAATCATATGATACTTTGATCGTTTATTATCAAAAAATTTTGGGGAGGTAGAATGAACAAAATAAATAAATCTAAGTAGTGTTTTTTGTTTTTATTATTACAGATGTCACCATGCAGTACAAATTACATAACTTATTAAACAGGTTGAAATGATTACAGTGACACCAAATTTATATTTTTTTATGTTTAACTGCTTTTACACAATAAAAACACTTGGTCTGAGAGCCATAATTTTTAGATTTTTCTTTGTATGGAGCTGTTTAGGGGTTTATTTTTTTGGGATGAATTGAAGTTTTTATTGGTACCATTTTGAGGGACACATGACTTTTTGATTGCCTTTTAATCCGTTTTTGTGAAGCAAGATGAAGAAAATCCAGCAATCCTGGAAGTGCTTTTATTTTTAAAAAGCTTCACCCTGTAGTTTGTAATGTTTGTTTTACCCTGGGCGTACGATTTCGGTAATACCCGTTGAGGTAGTTTTTTATGATATGTGGTGGGCCCAATTGATTCAACGAAGTGGATTCGTTTAAAATTTCAGGAAAATTCGTTTGACGAAGCCAAAGTTTGGGGGTGATTCAGGGGAAACGAAGAGTTTTTTTTTTGGTAAAATGGCGGACATGGGGCAGAGAATGTGGGGGGGAAAAAAGTAAAACCTCAAGACAGGGGGCAGCATGAACCCAATCAGCAACGGGGGGTTCTGTGACGTCCAGCCCTATAAATACGACGCCTTTTAAAACCCCTCACTTCTCACAGTCTGTCCTGGATAGCATCTGTGTGTGCTCTGCTTTTAAAAATCATTTGAAAAAAAATGTTTTCAGCATTGGGGGTGAAAACACCAAAAGTCTGGCCCAAGTTGCCCCTTTTACCTTACCGCATTCTGTATCTGCTGCCCCGAGAAGTCATTCTAAAAAAAATGCTTTTATCAGGGCGGGTTTAAAAATTCCCATATGCGCCTAAATTTTTCTGTTCATTTTTGTGGGGTATTGAATACCCAAAGGGTTTAAATTAAGTGCTGTTTGTGGGTTTTTTTGGAGTAAAATACAATGTTTTTTTTAAACCCCCCCAATATACCCCTAATTTCATTTTTAATTTTTTTTTGGGGTATTTAAAATATCAAGGGGTTAAAAAAGCTGTTGTTGGGGGGTTTATTTGGAGTAAAATACAGTGTTTTTTACCCCCATAATGCCTAAATTTCATCGTTCATTTCCATAGGGTATTTAAATATCAAGGGGTTAAATTAAAAGCTGTTGTTGGGGGTTTTTTTTGGTTTAAAATACAGTTTTTTTTTTTACCCCTTTTATGCTAAATTTCTTCTGTTCATTTCTGCGGTTTTTTAATACCCAAAGGGTTAATTACCCTGTTTGATGTAGGGTTTTTTGGAGTAAAATACAGTGTTTTTATTACCCCATTTGGTTTTAAAATTTCATTGTTCATTTATAGGGTTTTTAATATCCAGGGTTTTAATTTAAAGTGTTGTATGTGGGTTTATTTGGAGGGGGTTGGGGTGGAAAAGCATTAAAAAAACACAGGGGGGTGACTGAGAGAGTGTATTTTGCAGCAGCATGAGGGACTTGAGGGGTGAGGTGACGCACATCAGAAGGCTAATAAGGGTAGTGAAGAGTGGGGAGGTGGGGGGGCAAACGTCCGGGTAAAGATGGTGGGTGGTGAAGGAGCGTGGCAGGATGTGTGGAATTGGGTTGTGGCAGCTCAGAATAGTAGTGAGGCAGGTAGAAAAAAGAATCCAGGTTCAGGGTCTGCTCCAGGTGCTGTGGTGGGTCCTAAATACTGGGAGGTGAAAAAAAGCTCATCAAAACTCCAGACTAGGTTGCTTGTTTGAGTGGGGTTTACTGCTCGTAACCCTCTCCCCACGCACCCATGGAAAATGGTACTGAGCGTGATAAACCCACCCGGTCAGCCCTGTAGAGGATAAACCCATAAAGGCTTTATAGGCAGGGCCAAAATGATATATAGGATGTCTTATAGTATTGAGTTTGTCCCGTCTTGGAGGTGAAAAAATGCCCCCTTTTTGGGACCGGTAACGAGGACCCAGAGGGTGGAGAGCCGAAGTCATCCCTCTGCCGGATGGTGATTTTAGCTTATAGCAGGCAAATCGCATGCAGGGGCCATTGCGAAGTGACTCTGGGGATCCTGCCTTATCTCCACTGTATACTCCCCGGTGGTCTGGGTCATTTCCTGTCTTCCTATCCCCCAGTTGCTCCTGCTCCTTCCCCTGTCTCGAATAAAAAAAACCTCATTTCGCCGACACGCTTGTCTCCAATGTTTTCCCCCTCATTCCCCCCCCATGGACTATATGGCCATGAGTGTAGTACCACATTCCTTCCCCTGCCCCAGAAGATTTTGCAGCTCTGTTCCAGGACATGAAGCAGTGAAAGGGTTTATTATCTGTGCCCTGGTGATGACAAATAAGGTCCCCCTCAAAGCGCTGAGAAAGACAGGTTTTGGTGAGTGCCACTGGCTGACATCAAAATTACACAGTGGAGTACCCCTGTCCACTTGGATCATAAAAAAAATTTTTAATGACCTTTTCTTGTTCATCAATTTCCCTGTTCATCCCCTTTCCATGTTCTCAATTTCTTTTGTTTATTATTTATCCCCCTTATATTTTTTAAACCCGTTCTCAATTTCTTTTTTTCATCAATTTCCCCCTTTTCATCAATTTATCCTGTTCATATTTTATCCTGTTCTAAATTTTACCCCCCTTTATCAATTTCTCCGTTCATAAATTTTTGTTTTTTTGTTTAAGTTTCTCTGTTTGTTTAGTCAAGGAGCATGGCTTGGTTTGGGAGAAAGGCTAAAATGAATAAATTTCTGCAAGTTCTCGAATGTTGCAGGTCCACCCTTGAAAAGGGCGGGACGCAGTACCCAAAAATTGGGCAGTGCCGGTCAGCTTCTACTTGGGGTGCTAGACGCAACTGCTGTTCTTGGCAATCGTCTCGGTGAAAAGTGGCACCTGGTGCCCGGGGCAGGAGTATTGGCCGGTAGATGTGAAAAAAAAAGGGGGTTGTTTTGGCGAGGTGGTGAAGCTTTGAATGCCCGAAAAAGGGAGGGTGCCATGGGTGCTGCTGTGTTGGAAAGGATGGACCCCACATCTAAGACCCGGTATTGTTGGTAAATGCATGTGTTGATGAGGGCTGTGTGCAAAATTAGGTCCCTGGTTTAGTTTACTTTCTGCCACGATTTAATACAGCTGTTCGCCTCCTTTGGTGTTTTCAAAAAAAATGCCCCCTGCGAGTAGGGGATTTTTTCCCCCCAATGTCCCACTGTGATGTTCTGCCCTTGCCCCGGTGAGCCCCCGTGCCCCTTTTTGGCCTGCAAAATGTGGTCTAAAAAAGTGGGGCCCCTTTTTCCAGGGGCGGGGTTGGGTAGTCAAGGGAGGCAAAACCCCCTATGGCGCCCTTCATCCCGGGAGAAAAGGGGGGACAAGGGGGCATGGGGGGCTGAATTTTCCATTTGGGGGGACTTTATGCCTTGTTTAACTAGGACCTAAAAAAACTTGTCCCCGCCCTTTCTTGCTTCCCCCCGGTCCCCAAGTGCGATCAGTACATGTTTTGTTTGCCTGTCACCCCCATCCCCCTTTAACGGGGTCATGTTCAAAGCCCGCCCCGCAACATAACCCCCCCTGCCACTTCCTCACACTACTTGCCCCCTTCTGCAAGAAGCAGCGGATGTTTCCCCTTTTTTGTGCCACGTCCTAAGTATTTGTCCCCACTGTATAGTGGTGCAGGGAAGCACATAGTAGTTTCTGGCTGTGGGAAGCGAAAGGGACAGGGTGGGTTTAGGAAGGTGAGGCCCCCACTTGCTCCGGGCCATGCCAACTAAGGGTGTGTTGAGGAATGCCCCCATATGACTGGGGTTGTGATGTCATTGGGGGGAAAATGGATGACTAGTCAACCATTCGGAAGTGTTTGGTTTGGGGGTCAAAAAAATGGTGTGAAACAAAGGAAAATGTGGGGCCCCGTGGGGTGAGCCTGCTGTGACGTCCCCTTATTATGCTGGCCTGTGCCGGTACAGGAAACCCCTATTGTGTACTTTGAGCTATTTTGGATCTTAGCCCCCCGTCGGTTCTTTCCAGCTGGCGCTGACATGGCTTTGTCAGATTGCATTCCCACTTCAGTTATTTTATCAGTTTTGCAACTGTAAGTGCCCAGAGAAGTGAAGAATGAAGCGATTCTAAGAGCGGTGGCTTTCATGTGCGTGTCATACTAAAACACAGCATTATATGAAGACCAAAACCATGCTACCTATGCATATTTTAGCATGGCACAACATTATACAACACCCTACAGACTCTCTAGTGCCAGGAAATAGCTATTTTTTAATGCGACTTGCCGCTAATGAATTCGGGTCGAAACTAGTTTTGTCAGAAAATTCGGCGAACTCAGCTAATCGAATTTTTGAGAAATTCGCCCATCTCTAGCTGTAGCAGTTTTAGAAACATTTATTTTTATTGTGGGAAGTAATGTTTATAAATTGATCTTTTCTGATTGCCATAACTTTTTAATTTTTTCTGTAAATAGAACTGTGTAAGAGCTTTTTTGCAGGAGAAACTGATGTTTACATTGATACAACTCTGAGACTTTTTATGACTTTTTGATCAATTTTCAATACATTTTATGTCCAGCGGGATGAACAAAAATCGCAATTCTGCCATTTTTTCACACCATTTATCATGTGATTAAATAACATGACATATTTATAGGTTAGGTCTTTACTAGAGATGGTCGAATTGATTCTAACGAAGTGGACTTTGTTTAGAATTTCAGGAAAACTTCGGTTCTGAACGAAGTCGAAGTTTGGGGTACTTCGGGTGAATGAAGTGTGATTTTCATTGATAAAATGGCTGTGAGCATATGGCGTTACATGAGGCAAAGAACTCTGGGAGGAAGAAGGGCATAGCCTGCATGACATGTGCAGAGATGAAGCCAATCAGAGACCGTCGGGATTCTGTGACGTCACCGCACTATATAAGTCCGGGCACGACGCTGGGAGATCATACCGCTCTCACTATGCTGGTCAGGGAAGGTGCTGCCGTGGCTGATTGTTACTGAAGAACTGATTTTTATACAGCGATTTTTGTGGGATGTCTCAGCTTGTCTCAGAGACTGCTTCTCTTAACGTTCTATTTCTGATTTTTTGGGGTATTGGATCTGAAATCCAGTGTGCGTCCACTGCAGCTGCATATACATTTAAATCCTATCTGCTCACAGCACATTGAATATCCAAGGGGGATCTAAGCCAGTTCCTGTTGTATTCATTTAAAGAAACAGCGTTTTTACAATACAAATACCACTTCATTTTTGGCTGCTCAATTTTTTGTCGCAATTTACATCCAGGGGTTAATTAAGCGTTGTTTTTCAGCTGTGGTGACTCCAAGAAACCGTCTTTTTCACCGCCATAATATATACATTTTTCCTGTAGCCTAATTCACAAGCAAAGGTTAATTACAATTTTATCTCTTGTTGTGTGGCGTAAAAAACACCGCATTGTAACACGCTACAAAGCTAGTAGTTTGTGGTGGCTCAATTCTTTGGCGCAATTTACATCCAAGGGTTAACTAAGTATTTTTCTGCAGTTGCACTCAGTAAAAGAAACTTTCTTTTTCACCGCCACAGAAGAAATTCTGTAGCATAATTCATATCCGAAGGTTAATTAAGCCTTTACATTCAGTAAAATACACAGAGTTTTTAAACGGCACATACAAGTCAATTTTTCCTGGCCATTTGTGGAGCGCAATTTATATCCAAGGGTTACCCAAGCTTGTTACTGGGTTCATTTGGTCAAATACAGGGTGTATATTTATCATATACAGATATCTTCATCAAACAGTGTCTGTACATTTTAGAACAAACAGTATGTCAGACAGAGAGGTGGCAGGCTCTTCGCCTGCGAGTGTTAGAGGCACAAACATTCCAGGCCAAGGTCGCAGCACAGCAAGGGGACGTCGCAGCAGGGCTCACTCGGTGAGGCCATAACTGCCGCTGTCATCTAGCGGCCGTGTGCTGACTAGCAACCCAAGGGTTCTTGATTGGTTGACTAGGTCATCCACTTCCTCCCAGATGACATCTGACAACCCCAGCCAAGAGTCGGTGGGAACGTCAGACACAACCCTTAGTTGGCATGGCCCGGGAGCGGGTCAGCGGCCCTCACCTGTCCTCCACCACGCCTCTGTCCCATCCGGTTTCCCCTCAGCCAGAGATCTACTATGTGGTCTGGGCTAAGCGCCACTATATAGCGAGGATGAACAATTTTAGGAGGGCAGTCAGCAGCTACTTGGCAGTGAAGAAATGGGGCCAATATCCCCTGCTTCTTACAGTAGGCGGCAAAGTATAGATGTTGAGAGTGGCATGGGAGGTCATGTTCTGAGGGGTCAGCCTCTGCATACCAAGACTGGTGATGAGGATAGCAGTGACGATGAAACACAAATAGATGATGATGTAGCCGACTGCACTTGGAAGCCGGGTGAGGCAAGGGCTTCATCATCGTCAGGAGAAGAGGGCGTCAGGTGCCATGCCATTGCAGCCAGTCAAGGCTCCACCACCTCTGCAGAAGGGAGCTGTTTCTCTTTGACATCATCTCCTGGTCCAGATGCTCCTGCTCCTCGCTACTCACGGCGCCACCAGTCGTTCAGCGAGGCAATTGCAAAGAGACAACAGTATGCGTCCAACCATCCTAAGGTGCAGAAGCTGACCGTACTCCTGTCCAAGTTGTTGGTGCTGCAGTCCCTCCCTTTCCAAATGGTGGACTCTGCACCGTTCAGAGAACTAATGGCTTGTGCCGAGCCGAGATGGAGAGTTCCAAGCCGTAATTTCTTTTCCAAAAAGGCAGTACCAGCACTTCATAAATATGTAGAACAGAAGGTGGGCCAGTCCTTGAGCTTATCGGTTTGTTCCAAGGTGCACGGCAGCGCGGACGTCTGGAGCTGTAACTACGGTCAGGGCCAGTACATGTCCTTTACGGCCCACTGGGTAATGTGCTTCCCGGCCCAGGCACACCAACAAACTTGGGCAGGAGACGGCACTTTCTCCTCCACGTTGTCAAACTGCGGCTCCTGCGCCAATGTCCGCCTCCCCCCCTCCACCACCACCATTTCAGGCTCCACAAGTACTGCTCCATCATATCACATGTGTAGGGCACAGCGGTTTCACGCAGTTCTACACCTGGCTTGCCTCGGCGAACGAAGTCACACAGGGGAGGAACTGCTCCGCGTCATGCAGCAAGAAATCGATGTGTGGCTTTCTCCACACCAACTGCACATTGGACCCATGGTGACGGACTTTGGGATTAACATGGTGTCCGCGCTGCCCCGAGGGGGATGGCCATGCGCCCTGCATGGCGCATGTGTTCAATCTGGTTTGAAAAGGGTTTCCCTGAAGTCTTCCCCCAAATTTTCAAAGATCGAAAAGGGCCAGGAAATGTGCATGCCTTCACCCATTTAAAAGCCGGGAAACACCCCCCTCGGTTGCCCCCAGAAGGCCCTCCCCCAACACCCCTTGATATGCGATGTTTTCACCTTTGGGAAATTTCCCAGCCTGCACATGTTGGACCGCTGTATAAAACAGAGAAAGGCCCCATTAACAATTTTTGATGTCCAGGGGGGACAGGAGTATTCCCCTGGTAATTTGTGTCCCCAGGGAGCTCTGCGTGACCCCCTCCCGTTTTTTGGGCCCATTCGAGGAGGCCACGTTTTTTTCCCTTCCCCCAGGATACGGGATGAATAACTCATTCCATGCTTCATGCCCCGGGAACAAAAAAAACGATGCTAAAAAAATTTGTCGGGCAGGGAGTGGAGACGTGGGACTACATTGGGGCCACTAGTCCGCTGGGGACTAAAATGGAGGAGGGGGAGGGGACATTGGAGCAGAACTTTGTCGGGTGAAATGAGTGGATTTTCTACCCAGGTGACAAGAGGGAGGGCAGGAGCAGTGGAGGGGGTAGATGGGATAGGAAGAAAGGCAGATGCCCCGCAACACCATGGAGTATACTGGGAAGGAGGAAAGGAGCCCCTCGGAGTCACTTTGAGAGGCCCCCCGTGCGATTTCCTGGCTTGCAGCCGAAAAAGTCAGCATCCGGCAGAGGGATGCTTCTGGCCTTCACCCTATTGGGACCCTCGCACCCCGGTTTCCCAAAAGGGGGCCTTTTTCCCCCGCTATTGAGGGAAAGGACAAAAATAAATACTATAGGGAAATCTCTGTAGTCGTTGGCGCTGCCTATGGCGGCAAAAGTCCCCTCCTCTGACAGGTTGGAGGGGGTTTTTCACCTCCCCGTACTATGCCAGGGCCCGGGGGGAAAGGGGTGGGGGTCGGAGCAGTACAGTCCTCAGCAGCAACCTAAGTTGGAGCACTGATGACAGTTTTCCTTTACCGCCTAGTGAGGAGGGGGAGTGCCAGCGCAGCAGGACCCGGACAGACCCCAAAAACCAAAGGGGGTGGGCCTACTTGGGGCAGCACTCTCCACCAAGTTAAAGATCCGCGGACTATGGGGAGCCAAACTGGATGGTGGCCAATTGCCGATTTTTCAGTGGGAGAAACTGTCCCGCCCGGAGTAGTGTGGCATCAGAGCGGTGTTCAGTGCCCGGGGGGGATCGTTACCCAAGGAGAAACCGTTGTCCACGGGGGAAAGTGGGGAAAGACTGACCTTTTTCAAATGAATAGGCGTGGATCGGGCCCGGATTTCCCCAAAACCCCAATGCTTAGGCGTCAGACGGAGAAATTAGTTGGGTTCAAACTGCCGCCCCACCCCCTATTCTGATGCCCCCCCGCCCGATGGGGCCCCCATCTGCTGCCATTTCTCCCTCTGCCCAACCCCTTTTCAGGGGTGGGATTCCCCCCCACCCCCCAAATCTGTCATTGTGCCACTGTCTGACCTCATGCTGCTGCTGTGGCTGCTGCCGTGACCTCCACACTGTGTCATTGTGCCACTGTCTGACCTCATGCTGCTGCTGTTGCTGCTGCCGTGACCTACACACTGTGTCATTGTGCCACTGTCTGACCTCATGCTGCTACTGTGGCTGCTGCCGTGACCTCCACACTGTGTCATTGTCCCACTCTGTGGCCTACTCCTGTTTTTGCCACCTCCAGAATGTCATTGTGCCACTGTCTGACCTCATGCTGCTGCTGTGGCTGCTGCCGTGACCTACACACTGTGTCACTGTGCCACTGTCTGACCTCATGCTGCTGCTGTGGCTGCTGCAGTGTACTGCACACTGTGTCATTGTGCCACTGTCTGACCTCATGCTGCTGCTGTGGCTGCTGCCGTGACCTACACACTTTGTCATTGTGCCACTGTCTGACCTCATGCTGCTGCTGTGGCTGCTGCCGTGACCTCCACACTGTGTCATTGTCCCACTCTGTAGAAAAAATATATATGAAGGCAGCACTTCAAAAAAGCAAAAAACTTTTATTGACCCAACGACAGCAACGTTTCGGCTCTAAACAGAGCCTTTCTCAAGCCTAACAAACAGTGACATCTAGTGGTAAATATAGTGGAACATTACAGTGCAATAATCATCAATCATCAGTGTACATTATTACAAAATTTGAGCAATCTTAATATCTGTGACAATACAATGTGAAGTTTATATCATATAATACATTTACAAACACAAATCACAAGTGTATAAGAAAGACAAAAGGTGCACAAAGTGCGTACATTGTTAATTACTTGTGTACAGTGTTAATCAAAACAGATGCTATCACTTACACATACACTGGTATGAAAGCCAAACCGCGCGAAGCCCCGGTGTCTCCCGGACTGCACTGCGCATGTACGCCCAACTAGCCGTACCTGGGCACAGCAGCGCATGCGCGAAGTTCCGAGTCCCGCAGAATGAACTGCGCAGACTCAAGAACCCACGATCTAAAGAACATACTGCGCAGCCGTAAGAGTGAATTACAATAGCACGGGCTATGTCACCAGCACAGGCGTATATCTTCAGATACACAGGATGCCACGGGGACAACATCCTTAAAATGATAAGTGCACTGACATCAGCCCCAGCATTAATAAGTCCAAAATAGTATCAGACTCCGCTCACATATTGAACAATATTAGGTCATACTCAGGAGTTATTAAAAACCCCAAATAATATTAAAGGACCACCTCCATAGGAACTGCACAGGTCAGCATAATAAATGCCAACTCCGCACATTCCAAAGGGGGCAAAGACCTGATCCCCCAGAAAAAAAATTCCGGAACAGTCAGAGCCTGCCAAGGGTCCATATTAACCATATGGGGGCGCAATTTCAAATAATGACAGCGCTATATCCTCCCTAGACCATTCAAAGAGCCAGTCTAAAAACAGAGAAAAGGACTACAGTAATAATAAACCAGGATGCTAGAGAGTGAAAATAAGACAGGGCAAGCAGTCCAGGAGACCCGAAAAAAGCTAGTTATAGTTCGGCATCCATCCAGTGGTGTTCAAATTGTTCAAAAAGTTATTCAACTCTAAAACAAAAAGAAAAAAAAACATAATTATAAGGTAATATAAAAACAAAATCAATAGTATACAAATATACTCGCACTGTTTGTGCATAACTACTACTGAGAAAGATATGAGCCGGAATCCACACTCTAAATGCAGTACAATGTCACATATAACCCAGAGGTATTTATCTACACATTTGTGGAAAGATTTTAAATTCAATATTTAGACCCCTGGGGCTCAGAGACTCCAATTTATGGATCCACTCCAATTCCCTACGTTTCAAAAGCATCACTCGGTCACCACCACGTTTATTAAGAGGGACTTGATCTACCATCATAAAACGTAGATCCTCCACCTTATGTTGGCAATCTAGAAAGTGCTTAGGAACAGGTAAATCAATTTTCTTAGTACGTATTGTCGATTTATGTTTATTTATACGTAGCCTACATTCCTGTGAGGTTCACCCACATATAAAAGTCCACAGGGACACACTATTACATAGATAACGAACCGGCTACGACAAGTCAGAAAATTTTTTATTTTATATTCTTTCTTGGTTTGAGGATGTAAAAACCTATCACCTTTAATAAGATTCCTACAGCAATGGCAACTGAGACAGGGAAAACAACCTAATTTTTGTGGAAATAATGTTCTTTGAGTCCCAATGCGATCCCTTGTCACATCAGCTTTAACCAAAATATCCTTGAAATTTTTATTGCGTCTAAACGCCATTCTTGGAAAAGAATGAAACTCAGGGATCCCTGGAAAATTATCCCTCAAAAGGTGCCACTCATCTTTAATAATCTTCTTAATTTTATTAGAAATATGGGAGAACGTAGACACAAAGGTAATCCGGGAATCCATTGGACCAGATACTTTGGAACTTAATAAGGACGATCTAACCATCTTATCAACTCTGCGTCTTTGTGAAGAAATAACCCTATCAGGATACCCACGCTTCTTGAATTTATGGGACATCTCATTCAGACGATTATCAAGGGTCACAGAATCATCAACAATTCTTTTAACACGTATAAATTGACTAAACGGCAAGGATTCAATCATCTGACGAGGATGAAAACTCCCAAACCATAACAAATTGTTTCTGTCTGTCTCTTTAACAAAAAGATCAGTGACTAACTTTTCCCCTTTCTTCCAAACCATAGTATCCAAAAATTGTACATTAGTTACAGAAGACACCATTGTGAATTTAATATCGGGATCCATAGTATTCAAGAACATAAAAAAAGTTTGTAGTTGTTCAGGGGACCCTCGCCAGATAACAAAGATGTCATCTATGTATCGCCACCATCGCACCACATATTCATGATGGTGGGACACATAGATGAGCTCTTCCTCTAGCATAGCCATAAACATATTGGCATAAGTAGGCGCCACATTTGAGCCCATCGCTGTCCCTCTCACTTGTACATAGTACTTATCCTGAAAAGAGAAATAATTCTCTCTCAAAATAAATCCCAACAAGTTAAGCAAAAACCCAATCAGTTCACTTGACTTATCTGAAGTATCCAGGAATTTTTTAACTGTATCTATGCCTCTCTGATGGTTAATAGAGGTATACAAATTAACGACATCAAAGGACACCAGGATGTCTGTTTCAAGAACATGTACTTCATGTATTTTATTCAAAAAATCCGTCGTGTCCCTGATATATGACCTTGACTGGACAGCATAATCCCTTAAAATTTTATCAAGAAATATAGCAATAGGACAAAAGATAGACCCCCGCCCAGACACAATAGGGCGTCCTGGCGGGTTAACAAGGGACTTATGGATTTTAGGTAAACAATACAGTAAAGGAATTATTGGTGATTTTTCAACCAAAAATTCCTTAAGATCCTTGTCATTGATTGTAGCTATAAATGCTTCATCCACTACTATCTTGATCTTAACACGCAATTGAGGAGTAGGGTCAGAGGAAAGGACTGTATATACATCTGTATCACTTAACTGTCGCAAGACTTCACTGATATATTTAGAGGTATCCATGATGACCAAAGCACCCCCCTTGTCTGCTGGCTTAAAAGTAAGTTCCTTATTCAAAGATAACATATCTATAGCCTCCCTCTCTGCTTTACTTAAATTACTCTTAAATTGGTCACACAAATTATTTTTAATCTTCTGAATACCCTGTTTAATAGTTGATTCAAAAGCAGTAACAATGGGGTTGTTAGTATATGGAACAAAGTTACTAGGTTTAGAGAGACCTGTAAGTGAAAAACGCATTTGATAATCATTTGAATGTGTAGAAGACATTTCAACATTAGGAGGCAAATCTGCAAAAAACAATTTAAGTTTAACCTTCCTAAAAAAATCATACAGATCCAATTCTAATTGGAACCAATCCACCGTACCCATAGGACAGAAAGATAAACCCTTATTCAACACACTCATTTCTATATCTGATAACGCATAGGAAGAGATATTTACCACTAAACTGTGGTCTTGGATTTGTTCTGTTGCCTTGGACGATCTTTCCTGAAACTTTTGCTTCTTGGCCTTCCTGTTATGTTTTCTACCTCCCCTCCGTGTGCGTCCAAAGAAGGTGTGTCCAGTCCTAAAAAAGAAGATGGAGTATCCTGTCCCTCAATTTCAGAAGATGACGATTGATGTTTCCTTTTCTGTGAAGTTTTTCTTTTAGAATTAAATTTGTTATAATTTTGTCTTTGCCAATTGAAAACATGTCCACTATTATAATCTTCTAAATCTCGATGCCATTTTTGACGTTTAGTGCTTTCTAGGTCAGTTTTAAACTTTTGTAGGGACTGCTGGAAATCCTCTTTGTATTTTTGTAGATCTTCAGTTGAAAGTAGTGACATCAAAATAACCTCCAACTCTTGAATTTTAACTGTGACCTTACTAGATTCAATCTGTAGGAATTCCATATTCAAAAGTAGAACATCCCGAGCGAACTTATTTGAAATTTGCGCAAAGCGTTGACAAAAATCTTCATTATTCATAAACAAATTAGGTGCAATATGTGAATGCATACCTCTTGGGATCCGATTAGCTTGATAATAAGCACTCATGGTAAGCAAATGCAGGTGAATGGAAATAAGTCTCCGGTTCTCATTTTCCCACTGTCTTTTGATGTTGATAATAGAGGGAGTACTCAAAAATGAAACATCGCCTGAAATACCCTGTAGAATCCGGCCCACATCCTCCTCAGAGTAGTTCATTGTCCCACTCTGTGGCCTACTCCTGTTTTTGCCACCTCCAGAATGTCATTGTGCCACTGTCTGACCTCATGCTGCTGCTGTGGCTGCTGCCGTGACCTACACACTCTGTCATTGTGCCACTCTGTGGCCTATTCCTGTTTTTGCCACCTCCAGAATGTCATTGTGCCACTGTCTGACCTCATGCTGCTGCCGCCGTCACCTCCACTCTGTCATTGTGCCACTCAGTGGCCTACTACTGTTTTGCCACCTCCAGAATGTCATTGTGCCACTGTCTGACCTCATGCTGCTGCTGCCGTGACCTACACACTGTGTCATTGTGCCACTGTCTGACTTCATGCTGCTGCTGTGGCTGCTGCCGTGACCTACACACTGTGTCATTGTGCCACTGTCTGACCTCATGCTGCTGCTGTGGCTGCTGCCGTGACCTACACACTGTGTCATTGTGCCACTGTCTGACCTCATGCTGCTGCTGTGGCTGCTGCCGTGACCTCCACACTGTGTCATTGTCCCACTCTGTGGCCTACTCCTGTATTTTCCACCTCCAGAATGTCATTGTGCCACTGTCTGACCTCATGCTGCTGCTGTAGCTGATGCCGTGACCTACACACTCTGTCATTGTGCCACTCTGTGGCCTATTCCTGTTTTTGCCACCTCCAGAATGTCATTGTGCCACTGCCTGACCTCATGCTGCTGCTGTGGCTGCTGCCGTGACCTCCACACTGTGTCATTGTCCCACTCTGTGGCCTACTCCTGTTTTTGCCACCTCCAGAATGTCATTGTGCCACTGTCTGACCTCATGCTGCTGCCGCCGTCACCTCCACCCTCTGTCATTGTGCCACTCTGGGGCCTACTACTGTTTTGCCACCTCCAGAATGTCATTGTGCCACTGTCTGACCTTATGCTGCTGCTGTGGCTGCTGCCGTGACCTACACACTTTGTCATTGTGCCACTGTCTGACCTCATGCTGCTGCTGTGGCTGCTGCCGTGACCTCCACACTGTGTCATTGTCCCACTCTGTGGCCTACTCCTGTTTTTGCCACCTCCAGAATGTCATTGTGCCACTGTCTGACCTCATGCTGCTGCTGTGGCTGCTGCCGTGACCTACACACTCCGTCATTGTGCCACTCTGTGGCCTATTCCTGTTTTTGCCACCTCCAGAATGTCATTGTGCCACTGTCTGACCTCATGCTGCTGCCGCCGTCACCTCCACTCTCTGTCATTGTGCCACTCAGTGGCCTACTACTGTTTTGCCACCTCCAGAATGTCATTGTGCCATTGTCTGACCTCATGCTGCTGCTGCCGTGACCTACACACTGTGTCATTGTGCCACTGTCTGACCTCATGCTGCTGCTGTGGCTGCTGCCGTGACCTACACACTGTGTCATTGTGCCACTATCTGACCTCGTGCTGTTTGCTGTGTGCTGCTCGTGACATACCCACAGTGTCATTGTGCCACTGTCTGACCTCATGCTGCTGCTGTGGCTGCTGCTGTGGCCTACACACTCTGTCATTGTGCCACTGTCTGTTCTCATGCTTTAGCAGTGGCTGATGCCGTGACCTACACACTGTGTCATTGTGCCACTCTGTGGCCTATTCCTGTTTTTGCCACCTCCAGAATGTCATTGTGCCACTGTCTGACCTCATGCTGCTGTGGCTGCCGCTGTCACCCCCCCCAACTCTGTCACTAATGTTGCCACCTGAGGTCTCAGCTTGTTTTTTTTCCAGCTTTCTCTGGCATGACTTTATCAATCAACATTCCCGCTTCAGTTTTTTGGTCAGTTTTGCCCTCTTAAGTGCCCAGGGAATTTTATAGAGAATCGATTCTAAGTGCGGCGGCAGTCATGTGCGTGTTATACCAAAACACAACATTGTATGAAGACCAAACCAAGCTCCCTCTGCATATTTAAGCATGGCACAATGTTCTACAGCACCCTGCAGGCTCTGTGCAGCCTGGAAATAGCTGTTTTTTTAACGTGATTCGTCCCGAAGTAATTCGGAACCAAGTTATTTTTTGCCGAGAAATCCGGCGAAGTGAACGAACCGAATTTCGGGAAATTCGCCCATCTCTAGTCTTTACGCATGTGGTGATATTACAGATGTTAACTTTTTCTATTATTTTATTTTTTTCAGTCATAAGCATTTATAATGGGTAAAGGAAGGTGTATGTATCTTTTATTTTCACATTGTTACTTTTTTATTTCTTTTTTACTTATTTCACTTGTCCCACTATGGAACTATACTCACGATCCCTAGCTCGCTGGTATAATACAGTGCATTACATGTCTGTACTGTATTATCCTGCTGTCAATCAGTGAATTTATTTGGGTAAGCACAGATCGGATTTTGGTAACAATCACCAAAAACCTTTCTTATAGGAGTTGTGTGAGAAATGGAAAAAAATATTGAATCTTTTTCCTTACTGGGCTAGTGGGCTGGGCTACAGTTGCTGGGCGCACTGTTTAAAAATTACATCTCCTACAACAGCCGCTTCCTGCACACTAACCTATAGATTCTATAAACTGTATCCATGCCAAATATATATAAATATACAGTTGTGCTCAAAAGTTTACATACCCCGGTAAAATTTTTGCTTTCTTGGCCTTTTTTCAGAGAATATGAATGATAACACAAAAACTTTTTTTCCACCCATGGTTAGTGGTTGGGTGAAGCCATTTATTGTCAAACTACTGTGTTTTCTCCTTTTAAATCATAATGAGAACCAAAAACATCCAAGTGACCCTGACCAAAAGTTCACGTACCCTGGTGATTTTGGCCTGATAACATGAACTAAAGTTGACACAAATGGGTTTGAATAACTACTAAAGGTAACATCCTCAACTGTGACTGGTTTGCTTGTAATCAGTGTGTGTGTGTCACGGTTGGTAATAGTGGATCCTCTGGACCACCGCAAGCGATGGCGTAAGCCACGCCAGGGAGCGGAATCACTAGAGCCCGCCGCAAAGCAGGATGGACTTGCTGCAGTGGGAGTCTACAGGTCGCTACCCCTCACGTGACTTGCTTGCGGAGGCAGTCGAGGGGTAGCATGGTACAGAATCGTCAGGCATGCTCGTAGTCGAGGACAAGCAGGAGGGTCAGGGCAGGCGGCAAGGTTCGTGGTCGAGGGACAGAGGCAAACGGTACGGTACACGGTAATCAGAACAAGACAAAGGAACACTTTCTCGATAGGCAATAGGTACTAAAGATCCGGCAGGGTAACCAGGAAGAGGCAGGCTTAAATAGTGGCAACGACTGGCAATAGCCAATTACCGGTGCGCTGGCCCTTTAAATTTAACACTGCCGGCGCGTGCGCGCCCTAGGGAGCGGGACCACGCGCGCCGAGGGACAGAGCCTGCAGCAGGAGCGCGGCTGGGTAAGTATGCTCCCGAAGAATCAGGGGAATGAGCGCGCCTGCGCCCTGACATGCGGGACGCGGCGCCGCTCGGGTGAGGGTCATGGATGCGCCTGCGACCAGGGACGAGGGTTGCAGGGGCATCCATGACAGTACCCTTCCCCCTTTGGCCCCTCCCTCTTTCGGGACTGAAGGAACTTCTGGATAATGTTACGGTCCAGAATGTTCTCCTCTGGTTCCCAAGACCTCTCCTCGGGCCAGAACCCCTTCCAATCAACGAGGAAATACTGTTTCCCTCTAGTTCTCCTCATACCCAAGATCTCTTTGACCACAAAGACATTAGAGGCATCGGCCACAGACGAGGGAGAGACTACCTTCCGAGAGAAACGGTTCAGAACCAGAGGTTTGAGTAGGTAAACCTGAAAGGAATTTGGAATGCGCATGGAAGGCGGAAGCCTGAGTTTATAGGCCACCGGGTTTATGCGTCTAAGCCCTTAGAATGGACCCACGTAGCGGGGCCCCAATTTATAACTCTGAATTTTAAGGCGGACATATCTGGCCGACAACCACACCTTATTACCCGGGGAAAAAACAGATTCGTGGTCGAGGTACGGAGGCAAATGGGACGGTACACGGTAATCAGAACAAGACACAGGAACGCTTTCTCGATAAGCAATAGGCACTAAAGATCCGGCAGGGTAACGAGGAAGAGGCAGGCTTAAATAGGGGCAGCGACCGGCAATAGCCAATTACCGGTGCGCTGGCCCTTGAAATTTAACACTGCCAGCGCGCGTGTGCCCTATGGAGCGGGACCGCGCGCGCCGAGGGACAGAGCCTTCAGCAGGAGTGCGGCCGGGTAAGTACGCTCCAGAAGGAGCAGGGTGATGAGCGTGCCCGTGCCCCGACATGCGGGACGCGCCGCCGCTCGGGTGAGGGACATGGATGCGCCTGCGACCCGGGACGAGGGTCGCAGGGGCATCCGTGACAGTGTGTGCATAAAATCTGAGTGAGTTTCTGGGATCCAGACAGACTCTTGCATCTTTCATCCAGCCACTGACATTTCTGGATTGTGAGTCATGGGGAAAGCAAAAGAATTGTCAACGGATCTACCGGAAAAGGTAGTTGAACTATGTAAAACAGGAAAGGGATACAAAAAGATATCCATGGAATTGACAATGTCAATCAGCAGTGTTAAAATTGTGATTAACAAATGGAAAAACCAAACCATGGTTAGGTAGACCAACAACTGCCAGGAAAATTGTTCGGAATGCAAAGAAAAACCCACAAATAACATCAGCTGAACCACAGGACTCTCTGAAAACTAGTGGTGTGGCTGTTTCAAGATGCACAATAAGGAGGCACCTGAAGAAAAATAGGCTGTATTGTCGAGTCGCCAGAAGAAAGCCATTACTGTGCAAATGCCACAAAGTATCTCGTCTACAATTTGCCAAACGGCACAGAGACAAGCCTCAAAACTTCTGGAACAAGGAAATTTGGAGTGATGAGACCAAAATCAAACTTTTTGGCCACAACCATAAACGTTACATTTGGATATGTGTCAACAAGGACTATGATGCAAGAAACACCATTCCTACTGCAAAGCACGGAGATGGATTGCTGATTTTTTGGGGATGTGTGAGCTACAAATGCACAGGAAAGATGAATGCAGCACGTTATCAGCAAATGCTGGGGGGCAAATTTGCACTCATCAGCCTGAAAGCTGCGCATGGAACGTACTTGGACGTTCCAACATGACAATGATCCAAAACACAAGGCCAAGTCGACTTGTCATTCCCAACAGCAGAACAAAGTGAAGGTTCTGGAGCAGCCGTCTCCTGACCTCAATATCATTGAGCCACTCTGGGGAGATCTCAAGCGCGCAGTTCATGCAAAACTGCCCAGGAATTTACAGGAACTTTTTTACAGACTTTTTGTCAAGAAGAATGGGCTGCTTTACCATCTGAGAAAATAAACAGCCTCATACACAACTCCTACAAAAGACTTTAAGCTGTCATTAATGTTAGAGGGGGCAATGCACGGTGTTAAGAACTGGTGTATGTGGACTTTTGATCAGGGTCATTAGAAAGTTTTTGGTTGTCATTATGATATAAAAAGAGAAAACACAGTAGTTTGACAATAAATGGCTTCACCCAACCACGATCCATGAGTGGAAAAATGTCTTTGTGTTATCATTGATACTGTCTGAAAAAAGGCCAAGAAAGTAAAAATTCTGCTAGTGTATGTAAACTTTTGAGCACAACTGTACCGTTCAAAAGTTTGGGGTCCCTTAGAAAGTTCCTTATTTTTGAAAGAAAAGCACAGTTTTTTTCAATGAAGCTAACATTAAATGAATCAGAAATACACTCTATACATTGTTAATGTGGTAAATGACTATTCTAGCTGCAAACGTCTGGTTGTTAATGCAATATCTAAATAGGTGTATAGAGGCCCATTTCCAACAACCATCACTCCAGTGTTCTAATGGTTAATTGTGTTTGTTAACTATGTAAGAAAGCTATTGGATATTTTGAACACCCTTGAAAACCCTGGTGTAAGCATGTTAGCACAGCTGAAAACAGTTTTGCTGATTAGAGAAGCTAAAAAACTGACCTTTCTTTGAGCTAGTTGAGAATCTGGAGTGTTACATTTGTTGGTTCGATTAAACTCGCAAAATGGCCAGAAAAAGAGAACTTTCATGTGAAACTCGACAACCTATTCTTGTGCTGAGACATGAAGGCTATTCCATGCGAGAAATTGCCAAGAAATTGAAGATTTCCTACAACGGTGTGTACTACTCCCTTCAGAGGAGAACACAAACAGGCTCTAACCAGAGTAGAAAGAGAAGTGGGAGGCCCCGCTGCACAACCGAGCAACAAGACAAATACATTAGAGTCTCTAGTTTGAGAAATCAAGGCCTCACATGTCCTCATCTGGCAGCTTCATTAAATAGTACCCGAAAAACGCCAGTGTCAACGTCTACAGTGAAGAGGCGACTCTAGGATGCTGGCCTTCAGGGCAGAGTGGCAAATAAAAAGCCATATCTGAGACTGGCTAAGAAAAGGAAAAGATTAATATGGGCTAAAGAACACAGACATTGGACAAAGGAAGATTGGAAAAAAGTGTTATGGACAGACAAATCAAAGTTTGAGGTGTTTGGATCACACAGAAGAACATTTGTGAGATGCAGCACAACTGAAAAGATGCTGGAAAAGTGCCTGATGCCATCTGTCAAGCATGGTGGAGGTAATAATGGTCTGGGGTTGCTTTAGTGCTGGTAAAGTGGGAGATTTGTACAAGGTAAAAGGGATTTTGAAAAAGGAAGGTGTAACGGTGTGTGGAAGTGGATCCTCTGGACCACCGCAAGCGATGGTGTAAGCCATGCCAGGGAGCGGAATCTAAGTAGGTCCGGTTTTCACCAGAGACCGCCGCAAAGCGGGATGGACTTGCTGCGGCGGATTGCTACCAGGTCGCTACCCCTGACGTGACTTGCTCGCGGTGGCGGCCGAGGTGTTGCGTGGTACAGAATCGTGAGGCAGGCTCGTAGTTGGGGGACAGGCAGAAGGTCAGGACAGGCAGCAGTGGTTCATAGTCGGGGACAGGCAGAAGGTCAGGACAGGCGGCTGTGGTTCGTGGTCAAGGGATGGAGGCAAAAGGTACGGTACACAGTAGACAACAAGATACAAGGGAACGCTTCCTCTCAAGGCACAGGGCACTATCGATTCGGCAAAGGGTAGTAGGAAGGGGCAGGACTTAAATAGGATCAGCACCCGATGAAATCCAATCATCGGCACGCTGTCCCTTTAAGCCTGACTGCAGTACCGGCCAGGAACAGGAGCGTGGCAGGGTAAGTGCCCCGGGGCCGGGGCTGCAGCGTCGCCCGCTGCGGGAGATACCGCAGGGGTGCGGATGCGCCCGCCACCCGATACGGGGTTCGCGGGGGCATCTGTAACAGTACCCCCCCTTAGGCCTCCCCCTCTTCCTAGCCCGCAGAAACTTAGTCAGGAGATTCCGGTCCAGGATGTTGTTCTCCGGCTCCCATGACCTCTCCTCCAGCCAAACCCCTTCCAGTCGACCAGAAAAAAATCATCATCCCCCTAACCGTCTTCATGGCTAAAATCTCCTTGACAGAAAACACATTGGTGGAGTTAGCTACGGTAGACGGGGGAACCACAGACCGTGAGAACCGATTACGGACAACTGGTTTCAGCCAGGACACGTGGAATGAATTGGGGATGCGCATAGTGGGAGGAAGCCGGAGTTTGTAGGCCACCGTGTTAATACGTTTCAGGACCTCAAAGGGGCCTAAGAACCGGGGTCCAAGCTTGTAGCTAGGAATCATCAAGTGGACGTACCTGGCAGATAGCCATACTCTATTTCCTGGAGCAAAGGATTGAGGGGGTATTCTTTTTTTGTCTGCTTGAACTTTCATATGAGCAAAGGCCCGAAGCAGAGATCGTCGTGTTTCCTCCCATATGGCAGATAGGTCACGGATCAGATTGTCCACCGCCGGGACATCAGAGGAGGCAGAGGGCAGTGGAAGGGGTGGACGGGGGTGCCAACCGAAGGCACTGAAGAAGGGGGTTGCCCCAGCAGAATCGGATTCGAGAGAATTATAGGAAAATTCTGCCCATGGCAACAGACTGGACCAATCATCTTGTCTTGTGGACACGAAATGGCGGAGATAGGTACCTAGACCTGATTCACTCTTTCCACCTGACCATTGGATTGCGGGTGGTATGCAGAAGAGAAGCCCAGATCAACTTGTAGAAGTGAGCAGAGACCTCGCCAAAACCGAGAGACAAATTGAACTCCCCAGTCAGAAACAATGTGTTGGGGAAGTCCATGCAGCCGGAATATATGCTTTAAAAAAAGATGGGCGAGTAGGGGAGCAGACGGTAGACCAGGCAGGGGAACAAAGTGCGTCATTTTGGAGAAACGGTCAGTGACCACACAGACAACCGTATTCCCGTCAGAGGGAGGTAGATCGGTAATGAAGTCCATGGCAATGTGGCCCCAGGGACTGTTAGGAACCGGCAGAGGCTGTAGCAAACCCGCAGGTTTGAGATGCGGTGATTTGTGGCGAGCACAGGTGGTACAAGCTTCCACGAACTCCTTCACATTTTAGCGAGATCGAGCCACCAGTAGAATCGAGAGATCAAAGAACAAGACTTCCACACCCCCGGATGTCCAGCAATATGAGAGCTGTGGCCCCATTTCAGAATCTTTAGCCGGAGCGCAGGGCGCACATACGTCTTGCCCAGAGGAGCACGTTGGAGGGTTATGCGAGCTGCAGATATCAGACATTCTGGGGGTACAATGTGCCGAGGGGTGGCCTCTTCACCGATAACATCAGAAGCACGAGAAAGGACATCTGCCTTAATATTCTTTTCAGCCGGTTGGAAGTGTATGACAAAATTGAATCGGGAGAAGAACAAAGACCACCTGGCTTGACGTGGATTGAGACCTTGTGCGGTCTGAAGGTAAGGAAGATTTTTTTGGTCAGTAAAAATATTTACCAGATGCCGAGCACCCCCCAAGGAGGGGGGCCCAAATTCCCTCTAAGGAAAAAGCTTGAGGGAAAACCAGTTCACGCCCCCTGAGGGTTTAATTTCCCTTTTTCGGTGGGTGAAAAATGTTTTGGGAAAAGGGAAACCCAAAGGCCCGGGTTTTGGGCCCTTGGGCCCCCTTTTTGAGGGGAAGGACCGCTCCTCCCCCCTAACGGACGAGGCGTCGGACTTCTAAAAAGAAGGGACTCTCGGTATCGGGCCGGGAAAAACAAAGCTGCAGAGGCGAAGCCCTGCTTTCAATTTGGGAGAAAAGGGCCCTTTCTTACCCAAGCGGTGGCCACTCTTTCGGGTTGCCATGCTTCCGGGGTGGGAGCCAAAATTTCGGTGCCACCAACTTGAAAAAGGGGGGATAAAATTCCCTGGGGATTTGGGGAAAAATCCCAAGAAATGTTTAAGGCCCCGGGGGCCCCCGGGGTCTGGCCCACTGCAGAACGGCGGACAATTTTGTGGGGTCCTTTTGGGCAGACCCTTGTCTGAGATAATATGTCCGAGAAACGGAAGGCTGGTTTGATGGAATTGGCATTTCTCCAGCTTGGCATAGAGATGGTTATCATGCAAACTTCTCAGTACTTGGCCCACATGCGACTGGTGGACCTCCAGTTTGGGCGAGAAAACCAGAATATCATCTAGGTAGACGACCACACATGTGTACAGGAGATCCCGGAAAATGTCATTGACAAACTCCTGAAAAACCGCCGGAGCGTTACATAGGCCGAAGGGCATCACCAAATACTCGAAGTGCCCATCCCGAGTATTGAAGGCTGTCTTCCACTCTTCACCTTTGCAGATCCGAATGAGGCTATAAGCCCCCCGCAAGTCTAACTTGAAAAAGACTTTCGCTCCCCGGAGACATCAAAGAGCTCGGTGATCAGTGGCAATGGATACCGGTTTTTAATGGTGATCTTGTTGAGACCGCGGTAGTCGATGCACGGTCGCAGGGATCCATTCTTCTTCTCCACAAAGAAGAAACCGGCACCCGCTGGAGAAGACTTGCGGATGAAGCCTTTCTGTAGGTTTTCTTTAACATAGGCTGACATAGCCAGTGTCTCAGGTAAGGAGAGCCAGTATACCCTACACCGAGGGGGACTGGTCCCGGGTAGCAGGTCTATGGGGCGATGAGATGGAAGAGTCTTCGCTGGCTTTTTTTTAGAGAAGACATCCTGGTATGGTAGTGGCAAGCCCGGAAGAGGCTTGAGAGGAGACTGTGGAGGAATGAGGTGCACCGGGCGAGGTGCCGATAGACAGTGAGTCTGGCAGTCTTGACCCCACCGCAAAACTTCGCCCGTCTTCCAGTCGAGCATAGAAGTGTGACGCTGCAGCCACGGAAGCCCCAGGAGGACAGCCAAGGAAGAATGGGGTAGCACGAAGAATGCAATCCTCTCCTTGTGCAAAGCCCCTACTTGAAGGACCACCGGTTCAGTCCGAAAGAGGATAGAGTCGCTCAAAAGCTCACCACTCACGGACGAGAGGGCCCAAAGGGTTGGTCTGGGCGGCCCACCAGAAGACGATACTTGGCCACCAAAGTAGCATCCATAAAATTCCCAGCTGATTTAGAATTCGGGAAAGGGGCAGCCGCTTAAAACGAGACCCAGTTTTGGGGTTGGGGGACCAGAACTGGCAGCAAGAGCCGGGGAGAGGGATTGCTCTCACCTAGTGACGCCTCTCCCATGAGGCTGGGTGCTCACATTTCCCGGACGCTACGGAAGGAGTGGACAACCCCTGCGGAAAGGTTCAGGGCTCTCGCAGTAGAGACACAAGTTCCCCTGACGTCGTCGCGTAAGTTCTTGCAGCTTCAGGTGGGCTCTGTCCACTTGCATGGCCTTTTCCATAGCAGGTTGTGTAGAAGGCAGTGGAGGCCGAAGAAACACCGGCACAAGACGGGGTAGACGCCGTGCTCGGCCCGGTTCTTGCTCTTGACGGAGCTCCTCCCGTCTCTCCGAGAAACAGATGTCAATACGAGTTGCCAGATGGATGAGCTCACTTACGGAGAGTCCCTAGTGGCGAGGGCATCCTTAATCTGTCTGGAGAGACCCTTCTTGAACGTGGCGCACTATGCGGCATCATTCCAAGCCAACTCCAATGCTAGTGTATGGAATTGCACGGCGTAGTCTCCAACAGAGGAGCTCCCTTGCTGCATGTTCCACAGGGCGGTTTCGGCAGATGAGGAACGGGCAGGCTCCTCGAAGACACTGCGGAACTCCTGCAGGAATGTCGCAAGATCAGCTGTGACCGGATCGCCTCAGTCCCAGAGTGGAGTCGCCCAGGCCAGGGCGAGAGACTGACCATGAAGGCCACCTTGGACCTTTCAGATGGGAACTAACCAGCCATAAGTTCCACGTGGAGGGAGCATTGGGTGATGAAGCCCCTGCAGGCCTTAGGGTCCCCATCAAACGTCAGCGGCATGGACAACCGGAGTTTAGGGCCGGCAGAAATCCCCAGAACGGCTGCCACGGGAGGAGCCACCGCCGACTGCTGCTGCTGAGTGGCGAGGAGCTGCTGCATCAAGTAGTCACTGGTTAAGCTGCTGCGCTTGCTGCGCGATTTTGCTTAGATTGCTGGGGCCATGATGGTTGGTGATGTCAGAGACGCTTGGTAGAGGCACCTTGGTGGGATCCATGGCCGAATCGAACTGCAAAGGTCTGTGGAAGTGGATCCTCTGGACCACCTCAAGCGATGGTGTAAGCCATGCCAGGGAGCGTATTCTAAGTAGGTCCGGTTTTCACCAGAGTCCGCCGCAAAGTCGGATGGACTTGCTGCGGCGAATTGCTACCAGGTCACTACCCCTTGACGTGACTTGCTCGCGGTGGCAGTCAAGGTGTTGCGTGGTACAGAATCGTGAAGCAGGCTCGTAGTCGGGGACAGGCAGAAGGTCAGGACATGCGGCAATTGGTTCGTAGTCGGGGACAGGCAGAAGGTCAGGACAGGTGGCTTTGGTTCGTGGTCAAGGGATGGAGGCAGAAGGTACGGTACACACTAGACAACAAGATACATGGGAACGCTTTCTCTCAAGGCACAGGGCACTATCGATTCCGCAAAGGGTAGAAGGAAGGGGCAGGACTTAAATAGGATCAGCGCCCGATGAAAACCAATCATCGGCGCGCTGTCCCTTTAAGCCTGACTGCAGCAACAGGAGTGCGCGCCCGGCCGGGAACAGGAGCGTGGCAGGGTAAATGCCGTTCAGAGCTGCAGGCGCAGGGGTGCGGATGAGCCCACGACCCGATACGGGGGTCGCAGGGGCATCCGTAACAGAAGGCTATCACTCCATTTTGCAACGCCATGCCATACTCTGTGGAAGCCACTTGATTGGAGCTAATTTCTTCCTGCAACAGGACAATGACCCAAAGCACACCTCCACATTATGTAAGAACTATTTAGGGAAGAAGCAGGCAGCTGGTATTCTATCTGTAATGGAGTGGCCAGCGCAGTCACCAGATCTCAACCCCATTGAGCTGTTGTGGGAGCAGCTTGACTGTATGGTACGCAAAAAGTGCCCATCAAGCCAATCCAACTTGTGGGAGGGGCTTCTGGAAGCATGGGGTGAAATTTATTCAAATTAAAGCTGATTTTTCTAATTAAGGTATTTGGACATTTTTTCATTATAACATATAGTTTATGAATTTATTTTTCTTCTTTTCCCGGAGAATCCCTTTAACCCTAAGTTGAACTTAGAATTAGGGAGTTTTAAATTATTCACCTACGGTCCAGTGTCACTCTGAGTCCTGCATTCCCTCAGACCATATGTCATTCCTGCTGCAGCATCCCTTCTGGTGCAATGACTGACATCACTTCAGCTTCACTAGGTTATCCCTATATATTGGGAACTGAAATTAACCTTGGATGTGATGCACAATGTCCAACCTTACTATAGTTTCTCAGTGTTATCCCTATGTCGCAGATAGCTAAAGTGATATTGGATTGTGTCAGAGACAGGATTAGTGAAAAAATTCAGGTTTTTGATATTCCAAACCCCCATTTTTTCATAAGTTTGGTTGAAAGAGCCCTAATTGAGCAACACAGGTTTTCTCTGATACTATAGCTCAGCTAAATAGGACTAAGCAGCTATACCAAATTCAACACTTAGAAAACAGTTGCTCTGTTAAAAAAAATAAAATAGTGTTTTCTTATTTCACAAACTCCTTTACAGCTTTATCATACGTCTGCCTACCATTTTCTTTTTCTTAATAAAACTTGCAGACTGTCACAAGTCCAGTTTGAGCCCATATCCTAAATATCCTGAATTTAATATTACAACAATATATTAATTATTGTTTAACCCTTTACCTATACAGGACGTATGGGTACATCTTGGTTCCGGTAAGGTCCTATGTACCTGGCTAACTCTGTAAGTGTGCTACACAGGAGACTTGGGTCAGCTGCTAATTGCAGCTGACATCTTCCACTAAAAGCATGGAATGGAGCTAGTTCAGTTCCCTGAGTGAAATGAATCAAAAACTGCTGTGGCAAGATCACGGGGTGGCAATCCATTAACGTGGCGACTGGAAGACTTATGAAGTTTTCCATAGCTGTTGTGTATTAAATACCTTAGGGAGATTTAGGGTGACATGTATGATCAGGTTTTTCACCTTTTTCCTGGTGTACAATGCACGTAACTGAGCAGTCTACAATATCTAATGCACCTAATGAATGTGTTAGGCGCACTGTTCGTAAGACTCAACATTTTCTAATGTGCCTAACATAATAGGGCGTTCTGGGGGTGTGTTGCATCACACTCGTAGTATTAGACACATATATGAATGTGGTTCAGCAAAACTAGGCGTATTACTGCTCCGACAGGCAGATCTATCTCAATGTGGTCTGCCTGAGCCTGAGGAGTCGAAGTGGAGACAGATATGCTGTAAGGGGCAAAAATGTCCAATATTTCTCATCTTACAGCAGTACATTAATAAAAAGTGATTTATTATAATTATCAAACTGTATAAAATTTCATTATTTAAATTTAATGAGAAATATGATCATATAAATTAATATAAAATATATGATATCCCAAAAATGTATCTCCTATAAAATGTATTTAAAATTAACAGGCTCTAAAACTAATTTTATATTAAAAAAACCTATTGATTATGTTGTTCAGATTTTTATATTTAAAATTTTTACTACCTTAAATTTTAAATTTATTTTTGCTGCTCTCACAATTTATTCTGCACACAGCAAGAGCCAGCACAGCACAGGCATTGCTGGGACCTGTGGTCCTCCAAGCAGGATCAGTACCATAGTTTCTATTCACTGACATTCTATTCTAATGACTTCTCTTATTTTCAGCCTGTCTATAACCTTAAAACATGTTAGACGCGTTACTAATGCACCTCAGTTCCTTAATGCATCTAACACATAGGCAAGGTGCGTCGGACTTTACACACCATTTATGAATGCACAAAAACCACTTTCATACATCAGGCGCATTATACACTGAAAATGAGACTCGGCTATTCACTTCGACGCACAAAAAAAAACCAAAACAAAACAATTACACATTATTGGTATCACTGTATCCGTGAAAGTCCTATCTATTAAAATGTAGCATCATTTATCCCTTATGCTAAACACTGTAGTAGAAGAAAAAAATTCCAAACACCAAAACTGCAGGTTTGTTTGATCATTTCACGTCCCCTAAAATTTGGAATAAAAAGTGATCAAAAAGTCGTATCTATCCAAAAATGGTACCAAAGAGTGAACACTGTAAAAACAAACGCCTTCAGACATGGCGCGTGTACGCTTTTTTTTACATTTCACCTCACTTAGAATTGTTTTTCGGTTTCCCAGTACATTCTGTGGTAGGGTCAATGACACCATTAGAAAGTACATCTTGTCCTGCAAATAAAAGCCCTCATTTATCTATGAATGTTATAGCCATTATAGCTAGAGATGAGCGAATCGATTCTAACGAAGTGGAATTCGTTTAGAATTTCAGGAAAATTTCGAATCTGAACGAAGTCGAAGTTTGGGGTGATTCGCGGGAATGAAGCGTGTTTTTAATTGATAAAATGGCTGCGAGCACATGGCGTTACATGGGGCAAAGAAGTCTGGGAAGAAGAAAGGCATAGCCTAAATGACATGTGCAGAGATGAAGCCAATCAGAGACCGGCGGGATTCTGTGACGTCACCGCACTATATAAGTCCGGGAGCGACGCTGGCAGTTCACACTGCTCTCACTGTGCTGTGTAGGGAAGCTGCTTCTGCTGATATCTCATACTAAAGAACTAACTTTTATACAGCGATTTTTGGGGGGATGTCACAGATTGTCTCAGAGACTGCTTCTCTTACGTTCTAATTTTGATTTTGTGGGGATTTGGAAATGAATTCCCGTGTGCGTCCAATTCAGCTGCACATACATTTTAATGCTATCTGCTCAGTTCTTGAGCACATCGAATATCCAAGGGTTATCTAAGCCTGTTGCTGTTGTATCCAGTTAAAGAAACAGTGTTTTTACAATCCAAATCCCACTTAATTTTTGGTTGCTCATTTCTTTTGCGCAATTTAGATCCAGGGGTTAAATAAGCGTTGTTCTGCTGTTGTGGTCACAAAAGAAACAGTGTTTTTCAACGCCAAAGAAGAAGTTTTGCCTGTAGCATAATTCATATCCGAAGGTTAATTAAGCGTTTTTCTGCTGTTATGCTCCGTAAAATAAATGCCGTTTTAACACGCTACAAAGCTGATAATTTTTGGCAGCACATTTGTTTTGCACAATTTACATCCAAGGGTTAACTAAGTATTTTTCTGCAGTTGTACTCAGTAAAAGAAACGTTTTTCAATGCCAAAGATAAATTTTGCCTGTAGCATAATTCATATCCGAAGGTTAATTACGAGTTTTTCTGTTGTTGAGTTCCGTAAAATACACGCCATTTTAACATGCTACAAAGCTGGTAATTTTTGGCAGCACATTTCTTTTGAGCAATTTACATCCAAGGGTTAACTAAATATTTTTATGCAGTTGTATTCAGTAAAAGAAACTTTGTTTTTCACCGCCAAAGAAGAAATTTTGGCTGTAGCATAATTCATATCCGAAGGTTAATTACGAGCTTTTCTGTTGTTGTGCTCTGTAAAATACACGTCGTTTTAACATGCTACAAAGCTGGTAATTTTTGGAAGAACATTTCTTTTGCGTAATTTACATCCAAGGGTTAACTAAGTATTTTTCTGCAGTTGTACTCAGTAAAAGAAACGTTGTTTTTCAACGCCAAAGAAGAAATTTTGGCTGTAGCATAATTCATATCCGAAGGTTAATTACGAGTTTTTCTGTTGTTGTGCTCCGTAAAATACACGCCGTTTTAACACACTACAAAGCTGGTAATTTTTGGCAGCACATTTCTTTTGCGAAATTTACATGCAAGGGTTAAACAAGTATTTTTCTGCAGTTGTACTCAGTAAAAGAAACGTTGTTTTTCAACACCAAAGAAGAAATTTTGGCTGTAGCATAATTCATATCCGAAGGTTAATTCCGAGTTTTTCTGTTGTTGTACTCCGTAAAATACACGTCGTTTTAACATGCTACAAAGGCTGGTAATTTTTGGCAGCACATTTCTTTTGCATAATTTACATCCAAGGGTTAATTAAGTATTTTTCTGCAGTTGTACTCAGTAAAAGAAACGTTGTTTTTCAACGCCAAAGAAGGAATTTTGGGTGTAGCATAATTCATATCCAAAGGTTAATTACGAGTTTTTCTGTTGTTGTGCTCCGTAAAATACACGTCGTTTTAACATGCTACAAAGCTGTAAATTTTGGCAGCACATTTCTTTTGCGCAATATACATCCAAGGGTTAACTAAGTATTTTTCTGCAGTTGTACTCATTAAAAGAAACGTTTTTCAACGCCAAAGAAGAAATGTTGGCTGTAGCATAATTCATATCCGAAGTTAATTAAGCCTGTTTGTGCTTTTATATTCAGTAAAATACACAGTGTTTTTAAATGGCACATACAAGTAAATTTTTCCCGGCCATTTGTGGAGCGCAATTTATATCCAAGTGTTACCCAAGCTTGTTAGTGGGTTCATTTGGAGTCAAATACAGGGTGTGTATTTATCATATACAGATATCTTCATTAAACAGAGTCTGTACATTTTTGAACAAACTGTATGTCAGACAGAGAGGTGGCAGGCTCTTCACATGTGAATGGCAGTGGCACAAACATTCCTGGAGCAGGCCCAGGTCGCAGCACAGTAAGGGGACGTCGCAGCAGGGGTCACTCGGTGAGTCCAGAACTGCCGGTGTCATCTAGCGACTTTGTGTTGTTCAGCAACCCAATGGTTCTTGATTGGTTGACTAGGTCATCCACTTCCTCCCAGATGACATCTGACAACTCCATCCAAGAGTCGTTGGGAACGTCAGACACAACCCTTAGTTGGCATGGCCCGGGAGCAGGTCAGCGGCCCTCACCTGTCCTCAACCCGCCACTGTCCCATCCGGTTCCCTCAGCCAGAGATCTACTATGTGGTCTGGGCTCAGCGCCATTATACACTTGGCAGCGAAGAAATGGGGCCAATATCCCCTGCTTCTTGCAGTAGGTGGCAAAGTATAGATGTGGAGAGTGACATGGGAGGTCATGTTGTGAGGGGTCAGCCTCTGTATGCCAAGACCGGTAAGGAAGACAGCAGTGAAGATGAAACAATAATCGATGATGATCTAGCCGACCTCACTTGGGAGACGGGTGAAGCAAGGGCTTCATCATCATCAGAAGAAGAGGACGTCAGCTTGCGCGTCAGGCAGCGGCGCAGCCACCAAGTGGTTTGTTTGGCCGTGAGTCAGCAGGGTAGCAGCAGTGTGAGGTCAGGAGCCAAGCGGCCACGGGGTAGAAAACCCACTTCGCAGGTCCAAGAAAATAGTGGCACAGGGGCTCAGCGAGGCAGCGGCGGTAGTAGTCACTCAGTGCGGAGCGTTGGCGGTAAAATCAGCTACTCGGCGGTGTGGCAGTTCTTTGCTAAGACACCAGAGGAGCCGAATATGGTGGGCCAGTCCTTGAGCTTATCGGTTTGTTCCAAGGTGCACGGCAGCACGGACGTGTGGAGCTGTAACTACGGTCAGGGCCAGTACATGTCCTTTACGGCCCACTGGTTGAATGTGCTTCCTGCCCAGGCACACCAACAACTTGGACAGGAGACGCCGCTTTCTCCTCCATGTTGTCAAACTGCTGCTCCTGCGCCAATGTCCGCCTCCTCCTCCTCCACCACCACCACCATCTCAGCCTCCACAAGTACTGCTCCATCATACCACATGTGTAGGGCATAGCGGTGTCACGCAGTTCTACACCTGGCTTTCATCGGCGAACGAAGTCACACAGGGGAGGAACTGCTCCGCGTCATGCAGCAAGAAATCAATGTGTGGCTTTCTCCGAGCCAACTGCAAATCGGAACCATGGTGATGGAAAATGGGAGGAACATGGTGTCCGCGCTGCACCGAGGAGGGATGGTCCATGCGCCCTGCATGGCGCACGTGTTCAATCTGGTTGTGAAAACGTTCCTGAAGTCTTCCACCAATCTTCAGAAGACTCTGAAAATGGCCAGGAAACTGTGCATGCACTTCATCCAGTCCTACAAAGCCAGGAACACCCTCCTCGAGTTGCAGCGGCAGAACGGCCTCCCCCAACACACGCTGATATGCGATGTTTACACCCGTTGGAATTCCAGCCTGCACACGTTGGATCGACTGTATGAACAGAGAAAGGCCATTGACGATTTTTTTTGATGATCCAGGCGGACAGGAGTTCTCCCCTGTGTAACTTTGATGTCAGCCAGTGGCAGCTCATTTGTGACACCTGCCATTTGCTAAGGCCATTCGAGGAGGCCACGTTATTTGTCAGTCACCAGGACTATGGGATGAATAACGTCATTCCACTGCTTCATGTCCTGGAACAGATGCCGGAAATTCTGTCTGGGCAGGGGACTGGAGACGTGGCGACTACGTCTCGCAGCCACATGAGTCCGGTGGGGACTGAACTGGAGGAGAAGGAGAAGGAGGAGGAGGACATTGGAGCAGAAGCATTGTCTGGTGAAATAAGTGGATTTTCTACCCAGGTGACAGGAGAGGAGAGGCAGAAACGGCTGGAGGAGGTAGATGGAGATGAGAAAGACGAGGCAGATGACCCGCAAGCACCTTGGCAGTATGCAGTGGAGATGGAGGCAGGGAGGCAGGGAGTCCCTCTGAGTCACTTGTGTAGATGGTCCGCAGCATGCTGATTTGCCTGGCTAGTGACAGCCGAATAGTCACCATCCGGCAGAGGGATGACTTCTGGCTCTCCACCCCATTGGACCCTCCAAAATGGCAGCCTTTTTCCCAGCTACTGAGGACAAACTCAAATACTATAGAGAAATCCTCCGAAGTCAGTTGGCCATTGCCTATGTGCGGCATCGTCCCTCCTCTGACAGGTCTGACTGGGGGGTTCCTCAGTGCTCATCTACTACTGCCGCAGCTGCTGTGGGAAGGTGGGTGGGTAGGAGCAGTACCAGCTCCATCAGCAGCAACCTAAGTCTGGAGTCACTGATGAGCAGCTTCCTTCACCCGCATAGTGAGGAGGGCACTCGGGAGCAGCAGCAGCAGGACCTGGAGCAGACCTGAACCCAACAGGTGGTTGGCCTACTTGGACAGCACTCTGCCACCCCAGTTAGAAGATCCGCTGGACTACTGGGCAGCCAAACTGGATGTGTGGCCGCAACTTGCCGAGTTTTGCAGTGGAGAACTGTCCTGCCCGGCCAGTAGTGTGGCATCAGAGCGGGTGTTCAGTGCGGCGGGGGCCATCGTTACCCCAAGGAGAACCCGCTTGTCCACGGGAAATGTGGAACGACTGACCTCACAGTTTTAAGAGGGCCCTGAAAATACATTTTCTCGGTCTGGCCCACCAAGATCCCTAACTGCTATCACACACATCTGTCACTCCCTACACTAGGGCACTTACAGGCACTTATCTGTATATAGATGTACAGTCTGGGTGGCAGGTTCATCCATTTTTCATGTAAACCACCCCCCTATTTATGAAACATGGCTGGACCATTGTAAACTTGGCACTTCTTACCGTATGTTTCACCCATACACCCTAATAGATTGTAAGCTCTCACGAGCAGGGCCCTCACACCTTGTGTCTCATTTGTAAGTACTTTTAATGTGTAATGACTGTATGTTTACCCTTGAATTTGTAAAGTGCTGCGGAATATGTTGGCGCTATAGAAATAAAGATTATTATTATTATTATTAAGATGAATCAGGCGGGGATTGGCCAGGATTTCCACACACCAATGCCTTAGGCGTCAGATTACATCAGCCATGACGCCTCACCAAACTTTGAGAAATGAGTTCAAACTACCTGCCTCAGCCACTATTCTGATGCCGCCACCCGCCTGATGCCACACATCTGCTGACAGTTTCTCCATCTGCCTACCACCATCTTTACCAGGGACTGGGATTGCCACCCACCTCCACACTCTGTCATTGTGCCACTGTCTGATCTCATGCTGCTGCTGTTGCTGCTGCCTTGACCTACACACTCTGTCATTGTGCCACTCTGTGGCCTATTTCTGGTTTTGCCACCTCCAGAATGTCATTGTGCCACTTTCTGACCTCATGCTGCTGCTGTGGCTGCTGCTGTGACCTACATACTCTGTCAAGGTGCCACTGTCTGACCTCATGCTGCTGCTGTGGCTGCTGCCGTGACCTACAAACTGTGTCATTGTGCCACTCTGTGGCCTACTCCTGTTTTTGCCACCTCCAGAATGTCATTGTGCCACTGTCTGACCTCATGCTGCTGCTGTGGCTGCTGCCGTGACCTACACACTCTGTCATTGTGCCACTGTCTGACCTCATGCTGCTGCTGTGGCTGCTGCCGTGACCTACACACTGTGTCATTGTGCCACTCTGTGGCCTACTCCTGTTTTTGCCACCTCCAGAATGTCATTGTGCCACTCTCTGATCTCATGCTTCTGCTATGGCTGCTGCCGTGACCTACACACTCTGTCATTGTGCCACTGTCTGACCTCATGCTGCTGCTGGGGCTGCTCCCGTGACCTACACACTCTGTCATTGTGCCACTGTCTGACCTCATGCTGCTGCTGTGCTGGCTGCCGTGACCTTTACACACTGTGTCATTGTCCACTCTGGGCCTACTCCTGTTTTTTTTGCCACCTCCAAATGTCATTGAGCCACTGTCTAAATCTCATGCAGCTGCCTGTGGCTGCTGCCGTGACCACAAAACTGTGTTATTGTGCCACTGTCTGCCCCTCAAGCTGCTGCTGGGGGCTGCTGCCATGACCTACACACTGTTTCATTGTCCCACTCTGTGGCCTACGCCTTTTTTTGGGCCAACTCCATAAGCGTCATTGTGCCACTGTCTGACCTCATGCTGCTGCTGTGGCTGCTGCCGTGACTTACACACTCTGTCATTGTGCTACTCTGTGACCTACTCCTGTTATTGCAACCTCCACAATGTCATTGTGCCACTCTCTGACTCCATGCTGCTGTGGCTGTTGCCGTGACCTCCACAGTCTGTCACTGTGCCACTCTTTGACCTACTGATGTTGCCACCTGAGCCCTCAGCTTGTTTTTTTCCAGCTGGCGCTGCCATGACTTTATCAGGCTACATTCCCGCTTAAGTTTTTTTGGTCAGTTTTGCCCTCTTAATTGCCCAGGGAATTTTAATAGTGAACGATTTAAAGGGGCGGCAGTCACCTGCGTGTCATACTAAAACACAACATTGTATGAAGACCAAACCAAGCCCTCGCATATTTAAGCAGGGGCACAATGTTCTACAACACCCTACAGGCTCTATGCAGCCTGGAAATAGATGTTTTGTAATGCAATTCATCCTGAAGTAATTCGGACCGAAACAAATTTTGTCGGAAAAATTGGCGAAGTCGGCGAACCGAATTTTTGAGAAATTCTCCCATCTCTAATTATAGCCATTCATTTCCCTTGCTGGACCCTCTAAATTTAAAATGTAACATATATTAATCAGGCAAATGAATACTGTAGCTATCTACAAGGGCAACTCCTGTGTGCCAAAATAGAAGGGTCAAAGCTACAGATATAGTATCAATATGCTCATATTGGATGTATGAATAGAAATTGTCTTTTTTGAAACAACCCCTTTAAATGCCCCAAGAAAACTGTGATTTGCTTACAGTTGAACTAGGAATTTCAAGAGTAATTATAGCAGAGCCAGGCTTGATATAGTCCACGGGGAAGAAGGGGAAACCATTGGTAGGCCCCTGCACATGGTGGCTCTCACACATTACAGGCCTTTAGCTGCTTTTCAGGAGAAAGGCAGGGATAGAAAGGAAGAAAGCAAGAGGCAAAGTCCAAAAAGCATGTGAGGTATGTGCAGTCATGAATAAGCTAGTGGACCAGGGGATCCAAATCCCCTAGTGGGTCCCAAAAATGTTTTTTTTTGGAAGGGTAAGTAAGAAATTACTATTAACTGTGTAATGTTAGTCACCAATTTTGTACACGACTGCAAAAGAGAAGAAAAGTTTCTGGCAATTACACTGTCATGTGTAGCCTGTATGAGATAACACTTTATTCATGTTGAACTTACCTGCTTTCATAGGAAATTCTAAACCTTTAGAAATGACCCACTTCTGTTTTTATCAGTCGGAGTATTTTCCTTTTTTTATTGTGCTTAGGTTTTTTTTGTGTCTTTCTGAATTTATGATTTGTAGGAACATAATATGTAAAATATAGCGCATACAGAATTTCTTAGACATTCTCCTTAATCCCGTTAGACAGATCATTAAAAAATAATTTCATTAGATTACAAAAAACTGAACAATAACACAGAAAATGTAGTCTGCCAAAAACAAAAAAATGTTAAATTGGTTTAGAATATTTACATTTACTACTCATAACATTGATAGCCTATGCGTTTGATGAACAATTAGAAGCGGTTTCCATCTTTGCTAGACTTTGTAGCCCAGGGTGGCTTTTGCTAACTCAGTTCAAAACTTTGTCAGTCTGCTCCCAGTTACATTCTTCTAGTTCATCTGTATTTGCTCTGTTTTTGTGGCAGTGCACACGGCCGCCGTGGAACGGCCTTTCTCCACTGTTTGCAGAGAAAAACCCTCTCTCTTCGCATTGACATGTTCATATTCCGCCAGAAAACCGGGAGGAAGAATGAACATGAATATCCGCTTCACGGATTTTCCATTACAGATGGCTTTCAAAACCGAAAACCGTCTGTAAAACCAGCTGAAAAACTGGCCGTGGGGACATGCCCTAAGTATGATCTAAAAAGAATAATGCTTTAGTGCAGCAGGTATCAATAAAGGAAAAAACATATTGCAGTCTGCAAGAGAACTTTCAGAAGAATTGTTTCTAGTTTGAGCTTGTTGCTAACTAGAAAGAAAAAGCTATGTAAAAGTTGCTTAAAAATAATGGTCCTCCTTTGCTATTGCTATCTAAAAGTTAGACAGCGTAAACTTAGGCAGTCTAAAAATGCACCAAATTCATTAAAGTGGCCCATGCTGCTTAATAAATTGGCGCAGCTTTAGAATTTTGGTACATTTAGACAAGTTTTCTTGGGGTGGGGGGGGGGGGGGGGGGGGGGTTACTTCCTGTACCAGAATTTTGGTGCAATTTTGGTGTGGATTTTGGCGCAGCATATTGCACCACAGCCATATCAATTTTCTCTCTATACTATACTCACTTTTCTGTAAGTCACACATACCTGTCAAGCAGTGTGCAGAAATTAAACCCATAATAAATGTGTCTGAGTAATACTGCACATGCTGCAGCAAAATTGCACCACTTGTTGGTGCATTTTAAGACACTTTTCTGGCGCAACCACATTAGTAAATGAGGGACTATATCTTGAAATAAGCAAATTAGATTTGTGCACTGATTTGAACATAGCTGTTCATTCATGGTCTGCATGCACCCTGAATAGTCTAGACAAGAACTATGAGGAAAAGCTGCAATGCAGATAGAGACCCAGCTATGCAGGTTTAAGACAATTCAAGACTGTAATTGCTGCTAAAGGTGCTGCTCCTAAATCCTGTCATGAAGCTAGTGAAAAGCTAAGAAGTATTTAACATTTATTAATTGTATATGAATACACAGTAGATCAATTTATAGACTGACACAATAAATCATGAAAAAAGCAATGGGGGTTGGTTTTTAATAAACAGCATATGCATAATTGTGGTAAATGCCAAATTCGTAATATACCACATGACTATAATTAAGTCAAAGTGACTTGCCAACTATTGCGAGTCATTTTAACCTGAGAAGGGAATTAATGGGAGGCAGTATGAGGAGTATGGCATTTTGGATGAAGTGTATATCTCTTCAGTCAGATCGGTTTATGTAATTGCCTTCAGCACTGCTCATCAGTCTGCTCAGCTGTCCAGAAATCCAATCTAATGTAGTCAGTCAAACAGAATCTCTGCACAGAGCTTATAATCACTGTGTTGGCATTTATTTAAGAATCAGTAAAGTTTGTTAATCAACAGTATAACTACATGACCTTTTACTCTTGCTTTCTTACAGATCAGTCACCTTGTTTTATGTGTATTTTTAGGAAGTATTCCGTAAGACTCAACAAGTAAAACTGAAAGCCTACAACTTCTAACATTTGAAGACTTCAGAGTCATTTTTCAAAATTTCTCAAGTGATTTTCCTGACTGCTTTATCTATTGAAGACCCTGATTTATTGTATTCTTATTGCAAGCAAATTACAACCAGACCATGATGTTCTGGCTGAGGCAACATGGTAGAATATTCCATCATGCAGCACTTGGTATGAAAGTCAGGCAGAGCTAGTTCTTTAGGTGCTGCAAAGTTGTTATATTAGGTGTCCAATGTAAAAAAATATTTTCTAAATAATGTCTCCACCAAATTTAGGCACTTTCATTAAATTTTCCAGAGACTTTCTGTAGTTCTACATAACCTGTTTCATGACAGGAAGCTCAGTAGCTCTGGGTGTCATGATACATAAGAACCAATACTGTGTTCAGGCCACAAGATCAGGGGACCAAAGAGGTTTGGCTTTTATCACGACACCATTTAAAGACACACTTCTTGGGTCCCACCTCCAAGGGTGTAACTATAGTGGGTGCAGCGGTGCAGTCGCTTCCAGGCTCTTCAGCCTGTAGGGGCCAAATGCCCTTCTGCCAAATAAGATGACACCAGTATTGTAAATGGCACATGGTAAATGGGGGACCCCATTTCACTTTTTGCACTAGGGCCCAAGAGCTTAAAGTTATGCATCTGCCCACCTCCCAAGGTTTTCAACATGAGGGAGGAATCAGGGCATGCCATAAGACTGAGGTAGGGAGGAAGGAAGATAGTCAAAGCACAGCAAGGAATCCTGTAGTTGCAGTTTTAACAGAGTGAAAGAGAAACAGCTTTAGGACAGAAAATTCTGCTGCTCGGTTGCAGAGAAAGGTAGCTACACATCAAAGGAAATGCATGACAAAAACATCACTAACAAATGCACTAAAATTTATCACTTGACATAGAAATACTTCATAAATGGAGCTTAGGAGTGCAGTCAGTTTCAGATCTCTGGCAATAAAAATGTTGAAAACAAAATCTGCAAGGCTATACAGTATTTATTTCAGGAAATATTTTTTCTGCATTATTTTATTACAAAAACTAAAAGTTTGCATCAATTACCAAAATCACAGAGAAAAATGCCGGTCCCTAGAAAAATGCATTATTATTACAAAACATATGATATGGGAATATAAAAAGAACTCATGTTAAAAGGAATATACATATTATTTATGTTAGGTTTTTATCATTAGTACATGTCTTTTAAATCTTGGTGGTGTTGTTTTATTTTGTGATATCAATAAAGAATCCTTAGATTTTCCAGTTTTTATACTAAAGACTAATGTAATAAATAGGCTGACATTTCGTTTTCTCCAGTTTCCATGTTTTGCTTTGCTTTATAGACTACGACAGATTCGGCAGAGTCTAATTATTATTATTACAGGGTTAGGGTGCTTTCACATGGAGAATTTTTGGTGCGTTTTTGTGATTATTTTGCAGAAATACACAGCATAAAAATGCACCAAAAAATGCATCAAAAAACGCTTCATGTCAAAGCACCCTAAAGGATTTCATGACACCTGACAGTCATACCATTGCAACATTTGCAACACAAAAATAATAAACCCACTGCACCACAGTATTCTTACCTTAACTCAAGGTAACGGTTCAGTTTGTTGCCCTAGACCTGTATCCAAATACCCTGGCAAAGTCGAAGTGGTTAACTGCTGTAAGGTTTAAAGTTCTCAGAAGAAAGATAAGATCAGACATTGAGATGCAAGCTCCATCCTGATGATAAGACATGGCAGGGAGTAAAGTCACCAGTTTAGCTACTGCTAAGGCATAGAGAGGCAGTCAGAAACCTAGGGAAAGTTATGTAAAGAAGCAGGAGGCAAGAAATGCTCTAACTGAAATCAAGCAAAATTCGAACATTATTGTATTTGGTTGTAATCTTTACTTACCTCTGCCTACATGTTACAATGAGACATTCCTTTCAAAGTTGTATAATTAATCATCTAGAAACTCTGCATTGAATATCTATGGAAGTTATGTAAACCATGCCACATTTCTAAAGATAAGCAGTATGTTTTACAATACACAGTATCACTGCAGCCACTTCCTAATGACATAGACTGCCATTAAATAAAGTTTAAATAGGATTTTTATTCCTGTTTCCTGTAATCTTTCTTATCATGGCATAAAAGCATGAGAAGATTTATGTGTTAATGTATTCTTGAACAACTAAAGATAATCTTTTTAATTAAAATGTCACTTTTTCTAAGAGCTGTTTGTGCTGGCAGGCATCATGGATTGGAGCGCAATGCAATAAACTTAGTGCTGGAATTAGAGAAATGTTTATGAATTTTTTTAAGTTTAACATATTGTAATTACGAGCTTTACTGGATTTAATGCAGTATAAAAAAACAATTAGTTTATTTTATTTCATTCACGTCTAAACCAAGCTAGAGTTTCAACACTTATTTGCGACCTAGGAAATGAAAGATTTTTGCTCTGCTGAGAAAGAAGGTGATGTAAAGTTTTATCTTGACAAGCTCTGATCTTTTTCTGGTGCATGACCTTGTGAGGCTGACTTTTTAATTTTGATGCTCTACTTCAGTTTTCTCCAACCCGTGGTTCTCTGTGTCCATGTGAGCAGTGGTGTTTTCCAACAGCTGAACGAGAACATGATGAGGACTCTAATATGAATTACATATAGATAACTTACTATCTACATAATTGGTCAAGTTCTGGTCTTATTAATCAGAGGCCTTAGATACAAGTTAGATTTTTATAACCTGCATGTATTCACATGAATGGTAAGAGCCTTATGCACTCAGTATGGTGCAGAAACAATAGTTGTACAGAAGATTACCTTCATCATAGTGAATCCGACAGAGTATCACATTTTTGTTATGAATGACAGAGAAAATGTCTGTATAAGAAAAAGGAGCACTGATATATAGTATAGACCCATTAAAGCTTGTGGGTGCCATAATATGAGCTCCGGCTTTTTCAAACTTTAAGAGGATCTGGTGTACTGTGAACACACTGGATGTATTGGAGGGCGTGAAGCTCAAAAGTGTTGTCAACCTCATAACAAAAATAAACTAGTAGCTCCTGGGGCCGCAGTAACAAAACTTATACCCACCTTTCTGTGGTCTCTGGTTCCAGCACAGCATCTCCCTGGTTTTCTATTTTCATTCTTGAACTTCTAAATGATGACAGCACTGCTTCAACTGCTTATTGGCTGCATCAGTCACAGGCCTCTACTTACATCATCATTTGGAGCTGTCCACTTCTGAATGGTGATGAAAATGAGTTGCACCTGACTGCTACAGCCAATCAGCAGTTGCAGTCATGATGTCTCCATTTGAAAGTTCAAGCATGAAAACAGTAAACCAGGAAAACATGGCGTTGGAAACTACATTTTGTTAGGGGGTGGAAAACACCTTCAATTATTTTGCATAGTTCTTTTTGTATGACTGTATAAGTCCAATGATGGTCTGCGCAACTTTTTATACAAAGACGTTAAATGATCTCTAAATCATAATAATGTTTGGACTTTGATTTTATTGGTAATTAAAGTGTCTAATAGAGAAAAGAGATTTGGAAATAAAAATATAACTACCAGTTGTCTATCTTAATCGTTTCTAGTGTCAGAGACTTCACTGGAGGGGAGGATTGCAGTTTTATGAAGTTATGATATTTCATGGCAAGCTAAGGTAGAGGACTACAGTTCATGTCAAAAAAAAAACTCAATGACAAGAAAGCATCATATGGAGAAACGGCAATGGAATTTGTAATGATTTGACATGGGTAAGTAGATGGCTACAGTTCAAGTCAAAAACTGAAAGACAAGGGAACATCAGATGGAAACAGCAAGAGTCTTTTGTGAAAATGAAAGGATCATAGATTTGACACAGTTTATGAAGATAAAGGTTAATTGGTGAACTTTAAAAAACTAATAAGTACATACAAAGGTCTATGGTACTATAACTATTTTTTTAAATTAACAGCAAGGGGAACACCAGTTTCCAAATCGAGAGAGGAGCTCAGCCAGATGAGTGACAAATCCAGTTTTCAAAATTACAAACTTCTTTATTATAATCCATTAAATATGTGATGCAAAAATACAAAAAACTTCAAAAATACAAGATGCACTTAAGAGGTTGCTGTAGCAGTAATTATATCGGCTTAGTTGGACGCGTTTCTGGAACACCTCCCTTACTCATGGCTAAAGTGTATGTGCGATTCAGGAAACGGAACTATCATAAATAGGGCGGGTTCAAATACCAGATCTACAATGACGAAATAAAATAAAAAACTAAAAAATTACAAAATAATACAAAACAAATAACAACTAATTTAATAAACCAATGCTAATACTGTTAAATTATCATGTTAAATTTTGGTTGCAAACACTGCAGAAGTTTAATACTGATACGATATGTCTTGTTTTGTGTTCATTCCCAAAGGAGTGTGGGTAGATAAATTGAATATCCACCATGCCTCCCTGGAAAACAATTTCTTTTGTAAATCTCCACCGCTAATAGGACGTATAATTTTTTCAATCCCAATAACTGATAATGCTGATAAGTCCCCACTATGTTTCTCGGAAAAATGTTGCAACACCACCGAACACTTACATGTAAGTGGCCGAAAGCATCAGATAGAAACCGTCTGATTCTTTTCTTGAGAGCACCAGTCGTGCAGCCCACATACTGTAAACTGCAAATTTGACAACTGACCAAATAAACTACATATTTTGAATTACAATTAATATGTGTTTTGATATCAAAGGTTTTCCCATTAGTGAAAGAGGTACATTTATTGTTCTTTTGGACATAATTACAGGCCATACAAATGGTATGACCGCACTTGAAAAAAGCTTTTGATTCTAACCTGGTATTCGTATTGACGTTCTTAGGTGCCAATAAGCTGGGAGAAAGAATGTTACCAAGACTTAGAGCCCTACGAGACACAAACCTCGTGTTCTGTTGTAATAGTTTTTTTGATTTCTGGGTTAACAAAAAGTAACGGCAAATGACTTCTAACTATTTTCACAATTTGTAGGAATTGTCTACTATAATGAGTACTGAATGTGATAATATTATTAGTTATTTCTTTCTTTCATCTAGTGTTCTCAACAAGATCCCTCCTATCAATATCAGCGATTCTTTTTGCAGCAACAATCAAAATACCCTGTGTATAACCGCATTGTTTGAACTTGGAGCACAATTTCCTGTGCTGAACTAGGAAATGAGTATCATCCGTGCAATTCCTTTTCAATCTACACATTTTGCCTAGAGGGATGTTGTTGAGAACATGTTTGGGGTGGCATGAAGTTGCTTGAAGTACAGCCTGAACTGTTTGTCCTGCAACATTTGCCATTAAAATTATATCCAAATAATCGACAAAATTGTCATGACTGTGAAAAGTGAAACGTAAATTCTTTGAGTTACTATTCAAATAACCAACAAAATCTCCTATCACATCCATAGGTCCGGTCCAAATCAATAGCAAATCATCGATATAACGACAGTACCAATAAACATAATCAGAAAAAATATTATTATCCCCAAACAAGTACATATCTTGAAACAAGGACATATAAATGCCAGCTAAAGACAGGGAGAACCGCACTCCCATTGAGGCACCGCATCTCGGCAAAAAAAACTACCATCAAACATAAAAAAAATTATGATGCAGAAGATAATCAACAGCAAACACAATAAATTCCTGTTTCTGTGTTGAAAAATTGCTATATTTGTTTAAAAAGGTACATAACACAACTTTGCATGATCATGGGGAATTGAGGGGTACAGGCTGACTACATCACAAGTAACCCAAATGCCATTTTCGGGCCATATTAAATTCTTCATAATGGACACCAATTGCTTAGTGTCACGTAGATATCCTGGTATCTGTACCACTAAAGGTTGTAACTGAGAATCGACTCATCATCCCAGCTGCTCGTTCAAAGAACCAATGCCTGAGACGATGGGTCGAAACGCGGGAGGAAAACCTCCCTTGTGTATCTTGGGCAACGCATGGTAAATAGATGTGATAGGACTGGCAGGTAACATCTTATCAGCAACAGCCTGACGTAAGCACCCCCATATGTACTCCCTGTTTGAAGATTTTGCCAAGTATGGAACTATATTCTGTAGTCTTAAGTGAAACATAGGTGTTAGTATCCTCTAACATTTTTAAATTACAAGATCTGTAAGGTTTAGTATCCAATAATACAACTGCTCCACCTTTGTCCGCATTGCAAATTGTGAGATCTTGCTTACCACGTAAATCCAAAAGTGCCTTATTTTCACATTTTGTTAGATTTTATATATGACTGTGATGGATCCTTTATACTTTGTTCTTTTAACTTGAGAAGATCTTCTTCAATGTGGTCCTGAAAAATATCCAATGTGGAAGGTCGGGAATTCAATGGATAAAAATCAGATTTTTTTATGTAAAAAATATTCTGTGAATTATCAATAATAGAAGTTTAAATCCCATCCCTATGGATAAGACCTTAAGTTGATCTAAGGAAATTATTTTGGCAAAAAGATTTATGACTGGGGAAATTTGCTCCTTGTCTTCCGTTGGTCCCCAAATCCCTCTATATTTTGATTGATGTTTCCTCGCTGCCCTCCGCATACATTTTTCGGAGGGCGTGAGCGTTTACTACCTCTACCCCGTCGGACAGGAACTTCGGCTGGCTCCCCTCTCATATTCTGAGTGTCTTTCCTTATTTCAATCAGTACGTTTCCCCTAATAGATCTATCATTCATAGAATCACCAGATATATTAGCAGAAGATTGATCCATGGAGGTATCGACATCCGAAAAACTAACATTTCTGAAACTTTTGTTGGTACTCCAGGATTTATGTCGTTTTCGAAGAATTGACCGAGGGTTTATTTATTCTGTTTTGTTGAGATGATATGTTCCTCTAACTTTTAAATGTTTAATTCCATTTTCTCCCATGATTCTACATAAAGGGGATCTTGACAAAATTTGGCCACTTCATCTTTAGCGGCAGCTATTTGTGGTTTAAGCTCAGTAAGAATCTCTTTCTCACTATTAAATTCATAAGATCTAATGAACACTTAGACAGGACTAGATTCCACTTAATTTTAAAATCTTCAGAATAGATTGTTGTTGGAATCTTTTTCAAACGAAGACCCTGTGGGATCATTGCCTTTTCCATATATGAATTCAGGATGGTCAGATCCCACCACGTCTTAATCTCTTTTTGCATGAGATTCTCTAAAACACGAAAGGCCTGTTTAAAATTTTAAATTCACCTTTTAGTCAAAGCTGATATACCTTGTAATGCCTTGTAGAAAGTTTATGTGGATGGCATATGATTTTTGTGTTCTTTGATCCTGCCCCATTGGACCCTTCACTAGGTACTATACAATGTACCAGTTTTGCTTGAATTGTTACTTTATACACTCTAGTCACTAGAATTGTACTCTAAATTTGATCACTAGTGCTTAAATTACAAGGAGGAAACCCAGTTTTGCTAAATTATTCATCAACAGTTTTGGTGTTTGCTTTTCAGAAGCCGCCTTATTAAAAATATCACAATACCACCTTGCTAATTATATATTTGAAATGAAGTACTTTTACATAAAGCGAAGAAATGTATCTTAGCGCCAAATTGTCAGAAGTCTTTTAAATCCAGTGATAAAACTAAATTTGAGTCCATTCATTTGGAACTGATAAAATCTGCCGATTGATATTCTTCAATATTAAAAACATATGTTATTACTCAGGAGCCTCAATCTGTTTAAGCTTGGTATCACATTTGCAACAATCTCTGATCAGATTCTCGGCATATTACATTTTTCATAGTTAATGTATTTTACATGGACAGAATGAAATCTCCCTTCCTCTTTAATAACATAATCTACTTGGCTGTTGACTGAGCATAAGTAATATGTATGTTACTTTTGAGCGCACTATTATTAAATCATATGTTTTCATTTCAAGCTTAATCGCCTTCTAACTTAATAATATAAAATAAAATTTCACTATTGCTTTTCCCATATCCTAAGTTCAAAAACAGATCTATTAAGACCAAGTGGATGGATATCCCTTTTCATGTCTGATTATAACAGAATACTTTACCTGTTACTTTGAGTCAATTCTGGGAATGAATCCAGATTCCATTATTTAGAAGTATCTCAGGTTATTAATTAAACTCAATTACATTGTTCCATTTTTGGCAGCGCTTAACATTTAATTATTTTTCAGAACAAAAATATTTCGCTCTTCTGACAATTTTTCAATGTGCTCTTCTGGGCACATTTTTTAAAGGTAACAGTTTATACTTGAAGATAAGATACAATGTTTAGTGACTAAAAATAAGTATCCATGCACTTGCACTTTTTTTTTTTTTTTTTTTTTTGGAATTTGCTTGTTAAATTCTGTAAAAAATTCAAGTTTTTGTGTTTTTTATTTTTTTGTGATTAAAACTCAGTGGACACGTGTTTGCAGGTATTCAACAGAATAAGAACTTATGCTCATACAACACGCAGATTAACTTATCAAAATGTGCACATGATTGTATCACATTTATATGTTTGACACTTTGTCCATCCTTCTATACAAGGAGATATGGTTTAATTGTAATAAGCGTGGTTTAGTGGGAACAAACATGACTTAAAACGCACTTCAATGCATCAATATTTTGGCACAAAAAGTGATCTTAAGTTAACCAACAAGAAGGTTTGGCAATAGGGTCTAAAATGAGTCAAATTTATGATACAGCAAGAGCCACTGTTGTATATTTAGCACATTGTGTCTGGTTCTAAATTTATGACATATCAATAAACCTGTTCTTAACCGTTTTTTGTGGGGCATTATTTGGCATGTTAGACACTTAGGGCGACTTATATGTGCAGGGCTGCGGCAGTTATCTGGTGTCTTTTCAGTCCAAAAACTAATGCAGCCCCGTGCGCTCGATGTATGAGCAGGCACAATCCATAATTAGGTGCATTATAAAGCACCTGCGGCACTTTGTAATGCGCCCAAGATGCGGGGAGCGTTCTGGAGCGTGTCGCACTGTGACCGTAGAATTCTACACATTTATCTCTTTAATACGACAAATTCAGGTGCATTACTGCTGAAACAGATAGAACAATGTAAAAGTGGTTTAACTGAGCCTCAATTGTCACTTTGTAGCTAGAAAGCACTGCGGACGACATGTATGAACAGGGCTGCACCAGATATCTGGCGTCTTTTCAGTCCGATATCAGGCGCAACCCCATTCATACAAGTTTAAATCTCCCACACGGCATTCTTGGGTGCATTACATAGTGCCTGCGGCGGAAGACGGGGCGCACTAGAACCGTTGCAAAACTACATATTTATATCTTTGCTACGGCATTTCTAGACGCATTAAAGCTGGAACAGGTATACCACTTTGAAAGTGGTATACCTGAGCTAGAAATGTCCCCCTAGCACTAGAATGTGCCTGTGACCTGCTGTAGAGCGGGTTCATAAATCAGGCGCCTTCTATGCCATTATTATGCACATGAAATTTGTCATTAACACGCCAAATTTCATGCATGTCACCCTAAATCTATGACCCACAGTAGAATAGGTTCATAGATTCAGGCGCATTCTACACTACTAATGAACGCAACAAAATTGGGTTTATGGCTCCTGTTTGTCGCATCCGTTGGGATACCATCAATAATTTATCCTGACAAATACTAGTTTTGACTGGGCTGTAAACATCTATTTGGCTGACATAGTTGGGTTATGTTTGCCCTATTCACCAAACATTGTGTTTTGGACACAAAAGCATGATGTCTGTCAGTATAAATATTTCATGGTATCCTGATGTACAAGTAAATGATAAAAAATATTGATATCAACATAATACAAATTTTTCCTCATGTTTAGGCTAGTTTGCATAAGTCCGTCTTGCTGATTTCCTTTGGTGTTGTGCATAATGTTTCTATCATGATGTCTGTCTGGCATTGCTCAAATTACTTAGGTGATATCATTAAGTGTTTAGGTCAATTATATTTTTTCTGCTAAATATCATTTTCCTTGTGACATCATTTTTGTCATTTATGACTTATAAATTGTAGCACACAAGTAGTTCTGTGTCACCATATTAAATAATAGTCTTGCTTACAATGTTATTGATCTCAAAGCCCATATAATTTCTTCTTGCCCATGTTCTCTATAGTGCTGGTTCCATTAATGTTTACTAAACCCTATGATATTGATGTGTAAGCAAATTAGGGCCATTCTAACTGACTGGTGGGTGTAGAGCAAAAATGTCATTAGTGCCCTCCCCCACACTTTCCTGAATATTTTATATAATACACTGTTAAAATTAATATTCAGACGCAGTTATTTATAATGACAAAATTATTGCTTTCTCCATCTTGCCTTCCTTTAGCCATAACTTTTTATTTTTCAATTGATATACCCATAAAATAGCTTCATTTTTTGAAGAACAAGTTGTACTTTTCAATGGTATCATTTAATGCATTGGGAAATCGAAAAAAAAATTTTGTGGGATGGAACAGGAAAAAAAACTTAATTGCATCTTTTTTGGGGGAGGGCATTTATTTTTAAGGCTAATGACATAAGTAGTAAGTCATAAAAAAGCAATATGTTTTTTGCAAGGTCAGCCTAGGTTAGAATGTGCCCTGTGCAAGATGTCTTTTTGGACCTCCTGCCCGCTCAAACAGACTTTTGTAACTTGACATCAGTGTTTACATTTCAAAGAGTTAAAATGACTCTATTTGGGTGGCAATTCTGCGAAAAAACATGAAATTAGCAGCATCAATTTTAAAATGTAACTTTTTTTATGGAAAAAATAATGCAAATAAACGGGGTTGTCTTCAGGGAACAACCATTTTAACGCTACATCCCTGCAGTGTTTTTTATACAGATTTTAGTACATAAACACCTACATTTTACAAACCAAAATACGCATCAAAAACTGCTAACATGTCCCACTGTTTTGAACATAAATACGTGTATAAACCTTACATAGGCAGTATTTTTACCAATGAAGATCATAAATCTACATCAAGTGAAATAAAACTTGTGCGCTTGATGGGAGCCAGGATGCAGATTAGCCACATTGAGTGAGACTAATCTGCATTCTAAAACATACTAAAATCCATATTATAAATATGAAATACACTGAGGGTGTCCCTATCTGTGTATTGAATGGCAAATTGCATGGTCTAATGGTGTTGAAGAAGTCTCAAGAAGGTGCCCACCTATATGAAATTTATATGCTCAAAAATTATCGGTCAAAACACAAAACTCCTAATGTTCCAGTCTATCATACCACTTGACTGTGTGAATAGGTTTATTTTAACCCCTCCCTGAGAAGCAGTAACTTTTTTTAAAGAATGGATATCCCTTTTAAAGCCTGATGCCTTATTCACTTTTGTATTGGAGGTGTTAGTCAAAACTTCCATTACAGATGTTCTATAACATGATGGAAACCAACCTCACTTAATGGACCCTATTGAATACAATGGGGTCTGTCAGGTTTCTGTTGTTGTGTCCATCATATTAATAGAAAAAATAGTGTAGTATGCTTCTTTTATGTACTTTTTAATGGTACTTGTGATGGAGGCTCTGAATAGAACCGCTGGCGCAGATGTGAACTTGGCCTAATTTTGCAATCTATTCCTATGGTATATAATATGCAAGTAATACAAGCATAATGTAGGTAGTGTTATTTTCTAGCAGACTCTGAATTCTCAGTAGCATGCAGACCTCATACCCCAAGGAGTGGTCAGCAGCTACTGACTAATGCCTGCAACAGCTCCTAGCAAGTCATTGTGTGACTAGAGGAGCTGTCATTCACCAACAACTATTTCCTGTGTAATGTGGAAGAAGTGAGCTGTAGGTCATGCGATGTGCCCAGAGGTGGGCCAAGCGCAGCTTTACCTTTTTCCCTATGGCTAAAAAGGTCCTGGAGCTAACCATTGCTATCTACAATTAGACTAGTTAACCTAGATTCATGTTACGTACATTTCAGACTCCATTGTTGATTACTTTAACAGCTTCAAACCTAGTTTAAACTCCACTTTGTGTACCGCAGCTCCGATACCCTCTATATAGCGCCTTTGAAAGGTATACAGAGGTGGAGACTAGTGTTGAGCGATTTTTATCGACAAAGTTGAAATCGGCAAGGTTTTTATGGTGATCGAATTTTCCAGATCATGCGATAATTAAGGTTAAAATCTGAGCATCATCTATTAAGATCGCGCCTTTTTCGGCGCTTCCTGTAATTTTGGCGGCCAGCAAATCAGATTATAGAATAGAGCAGGATGAGATGTGTGTGCGACGTCATGACTGGGATGTGTATGGTTGCGATTGGCTGGAAAAATCACATGACCTCGTTTTACATAGAACAGCGTTTCCTGTTTCAGCCTCAGTGTCTCTCAGCGTCTCATAGGGAAAGGACGTGCGCTCTGCCTGTGGCCACACAGCTCAGCGAAATTAGTCTATTTCTGCACAGAGAAACCTCTGCTATTAGCTGTGATCCTTCCAATTTAGTTATATTAGAGATTTGAAGATTTTATGTAGTTAGCTAGAGAATTTTAAAGCAGCATCTACGGTGTAAAGTCACGGCGGAGGGAGCGGGGGGGGGCCCCCGCGGGCGAACACAGACAAGCTCTATCTATAAAGAACATTGGATAAAGTTCACCAAGACTTAGTGTAGATATTGTAGTGGAATATCTTTATTATTAACAGTTTGCTATTGAAGTATTTCCTGGATATTGGGCAGTCTGAACTTATATTGGATAAACATCATTTCTAGTAACTGCAGGTCTCTTTGTTAGCTGCAAAACTCCACTTTTATTATCAGTATACATTTCAGATAGGTGTTCAATTTTACCCATTACACCTGTGACTGTTTATATTTCAACCTTGCACTTAAATTACAATCCAGCAATCTTGTAGTCAGCACTCAGCACAGGTTGTTTGTTGCCAAAAATACCGTGTATCGTACGAAAACATCACAGTTACGTGTTTTTTGACTTTTGCGCACCCAGTACTGTTCATTGACGCAGCATCTACGTAAATCTTAAAACAGCAATTCTATATTCACCACAGGTGAATTGAAAGGTGCAAAAAATACCGTGTATTATACGAAAACATAACAGATACGTGTTTTTTTGACTTTTGCGCACCCAGTACTGTTCATTGACGCAGCATCTACGTAAATCTTAAAACAGCAATTCTATATTCACCACAGGTGAATTGAAAGGTGCAAAAAATACCGTTTATTATATCAAAACATAACAGTTACGTGTTTTTTGACTTTTGCGCACCCAGTACTGTTCATTGACGCAGCATCTACGTAAATCTTAAAACAGCAATTCTATATTCACCACGGTGAATTGAAAGGTGCAAAAAAATACAGTTTATTATATCAAAACATAACAGTTACGTGTTTTTTGACTTTTGCGCACCCAGTACTGTTCATTGACGCAGCATCTACGTAAATCTTAAAACAGCAATTCTATATTCACCACAGGTGAATTGAAAGGTGCAAAAAATACAGTTTATTATACGAAAACATAACAGATACCTGTTTTTTGACTTTTGCGCACCCAGTACTGTTCATTGACGCAGCATCTACGTAAATCTTAAAACAGCAATTCTATATTCACCACAGGTGAATTGAAAGGTGCAAAAAATACCGTTTATTATATCAAAACATAACAGTTACGTGTTTTTTGACTTTTGCGCACCCAGTACTGTTCATTGACGCAGCATCTACGTAAATCTTAAAACAGCAATTCTATATTCACCACAGGTGAATTGAAAGGTGCAAAAAAATACAGTTTATTATACGAAAACATAACAGATACCTGTTTTTTGACTTTTGCGCACCCAGTACTGTTCATTGACGCAGCATCTACGTAAATCTTAAAACAGCAATTCTATATTCACCACAGGTGAATTGAAAGGTGCAAAAAAATACAGTTTATTATATCAAAACATAACAGTTACGTGTTTTTTGACTTTTGCGCACCCAGTACTGTTCATTGACGCAGCATCTACGTAAATCTTAAAACAGCAATTCTATATTCACCACAGGTGAATTGAAAGGTGCAAAAAATACAGTTTATTATACGAAAACATAACAGATACCTGTTTTTTTGACTTTTGCGCACCCAGTACTGTTCATTGACGCAGCATCTACGTAAATCTTAAAACAGCAATTCTATATTCACCACAGGTGAATTGAAAGGTGCAAAAAATACCGTTTATTATACGAAAACATAACAGTTACATGTTTTTTGACTTTTGCGCACCCAGTACTGTTCATTGACGCAGCATCTACGTAAATCTTAAAACAGCAATTCTATATTCACCACAGGTGAATTGAAAGGTGCAAAAAATACAGTTTATTATACGAAAACATAACAGATACCTGTTTTTTGACTTTTGCGCACCCAGTACTGTTCATTGACGCAGCATCTACGTAAATCTTAAAACAGCAATTCTATATTCACCACAGGTGAATTGAAAGGTGCAAAAAATACCATTTATTATACCAAAACATAACAGATACGTGTTTTTTGGACTTTTGCCCAGTCCAGATTTGTTGATAGACACCTTGCAGTTAAATTTGAATCCAGCAATTTTGTTTTGATTAGAGGGATTTGAGAATAGCTGTGATTTGCCGTCTTTTAATAAGAGACTTTCCAAAACTATTCCATACCTTCTCAAATTTTTATATTTCTGGACATGGAGCGAAATGCAGGTGGTAAGCGAGCAAAGAGGGGGGTAGCACATGGAGGTAGAGGTACGAGAGAAGGTGCTCCTTCCAGTGCTGGCGACAACACGCATGCCAGCGGATCGTCAGTTGCAGGACCGTCAGGCCTGTCATCGCTGGGTCAGGGCCCTGTGAATCTAAGTAACGAACATCGTCGCCAATCTGTCCTTCAGTGGTTAATGCAACCTGCATTTAGCAGTCTTACCTCCTCGTCCTCCCAGTCACGGCCACAAATGTCGTCATCAGCATCATCAGCATCCGTCCAACATGAAGCAGCCCAAATGTCAACTCGTGTACCCACCACTGTGGATAATCCATTGTCTGAAGACCTCTTTGATGACAAAATGCGGTTGGGGTCAGAAGGCATGTTAAAAGATCAAGAGGATGATTTAGTCTGCTCTGACGCACAGTTACTGATGCCATCAGAGGAGGTGAAGGAAGCCGGTCAATCGGCAAAAATCCCGGGCGGTTGGCAACGCCTTGCAGTGCCCCTTGCTTGTAGCCCGCAGCTTCTGGATGCAGAAAGTCAGGACGACCAAGTCACCTGTGTTGATGATGATGATGATGACGACATTGCGGATCCATCCTGGTCTTTTCCGCAGAATTTGCTTGCGAGCGCTTCATCAGTGGACGAGGAGGAAGACGATGGGGTAGTGTCAATACGGGTCCCGCCACAAAAAGGGAGAGGGCGGTCGCAGAAGTCCGCTGATATTGATTTCCGCCAGCCACGGTCAGCGCAAACCACGTCCTCGCCTTATCGCCGTCAAAAAGGACCAGGACCTCTCTAGCCTGGGCCTTCTTTGAGCAAGCCTCTGATTCACCCAGCGATGTCATATGCCGCCTTTGCCGTAAACGCATAAGTAGAGGCAAGAACCTTAGTGGTTAACACACCACCAACATGTCTAGTCACATGCAGCGAATGCATGAGTTGAAATGGAGAGAACACTTGGCCAAAAAAGGCCAGACCGACGCCGGGCTTCCAACCACTGTCACACACTGTCTCCGCCTCCTCCTCCGCCACCACCAAGCGTTCCTCCGCTGCCCATGTCTCTCAGAGTCATGATCAGGGATCAGCCTCCGCTTCAGCCTCCACCGTCGCCCGAGTACCACCAGCACCACCAGAGACCCATCCGACCCCTTCTCATTCCGCCAGTTTGACGACCTGCAAGCCATACAGTGGCAGTCTAGCAGCCAGCCTTCTGTCTTCCAGGTTTGGGAACAGAGAAACACTTTAACCCAAACCATTCCAAAGCCAAAAGCCTGAATGTCGGCATTGCCAGGCTTTTAGCCTTGGAAATGTTGCCTTTCCGTCTGGTGGACACAGATGGGTTCCGCCACATCATGGCCCTCGCCTTCCCCCCAATACCAGATGCGAGCAGGCATTTCTTTGCCAGAAAAAGCCGTCCCTGCCCTGGCCAGCCACGTGTCATCTAAAATTTCAAGTGCGTTGTCTGCATCTGTGTCGGAAAAGTCCATCTCACCACCGACACATGGACTAGTAAGCACGGCCAAGGCCGCTATATCTCAGTGACAGCTCACTGGGTGAGCTGGGTGGATGTCTCTGGGGGTGACGGTGGCTCTCAGGCTCGGCGCACGCTCTTCAAAACTGCAGGGATGGTGCAGGGCTCTTTCCCCCAGGTCCTCTGGTGGCATCCCGTGCCCTGAGACACCCGGCCGTGTTGAAATTAATCTGCCTTGGAGTCCGTCCACACACAGGTCAGGAGGTGTGGACGGCTCTAAGCAACGAGACCGAGCGCTGGCTGGGTGACAAGAACCTTGTGCCAGGCAAGGTGGTGTGCGATAACGGGCGAAATCTGCTGGCCGCCCTTAAGATCGATAGGCTGGAGCACATCCCTTGCCTGGCACATGTCATGAACCTTGTCGTCCAGAAATTTCTAAAGAGCTACCCGGGTCTGGACTGCCTGCTGAAGAGGCTCGAGGTCTGAGTTCGCACTTCCGCCGTTCGCACCCTGCTTCATCCCGCCTGGCTGCGTTGCAGCGTCAGCTCGGCCTCCCCGTCAACAGTCTCATTGTTGACGTGGCAACACGCTGGAATTCCACCCTCCACATGCTCCAGCGATTGTGGCAGCAGCGCAATGCCATTACGCAGTACGAAGTGACACATGGCCTGACAAGCAGCGGTACGGACCTCGGGTGTTGAACCACCGCAGGTGGAGGCAGGTGAAAGAGCTCTGCACCATCCTTGCCAGTTTTGAAGAAGCCACCAAAATGGTCAGTGCGGACAATGCCCTTGTCAGCATGAGCATTGTGGTGATCTTAGTTCTGGAACGATCGTTGGACACTCTGAAACAACAGGTCCTGCCAGCGACGGAGGAGGAGACGGACACAGATGCGGACACGGAGCCTTTCTCTCCGTCAAATCCACAAGGCCCGACAGTTTCACAATTTCATCGGTCTTCATTAGGCAGTGGTTCGGGGTCCAGAGCTAGTGCAAGGTGGCGCATCAGCTCTCAGGGTGCATCATCTCAGGCAAGTCAGGGCTGTGTTGAAGCTGTGCCGGAGGCCGCGGAGGAGGAGGAGGAGGAGGTATTCCTAGACACCGATGTTACCGACGTCCCTGCCTTGGAAAGAGGTGGGCGCGACTTTGCGGCGGAGGAGGAAGATGAGGAATATCAGTTTGCTAGTGCCCCTCGACCCAGAGGCTTGGGAAATCAAGGCTCCATCTCTCACATGAGTGCTTGGATGCTCCATTTCCTCCAACATGATCCTCACATTAAGGCCATCAAAATGAACAACAGTTACTGGGTGGCCACCCTCCTGGATCCCCGGTACAAAACAAAAATCAGCACTTCCTTCCACCCACCCAAATAGAGATTAAAATGCAGGAAATGGAGACCTTGCTGATTGATCAACTGGAGACATCTGTTGCGTCTGCTTCACGTTCCCCAAATGTCACGGTGGAACAACATCAGCGACGTGACAGCAGTAGAGTGCCAAGTAGGCGTAGCGGCAGCAGCAGGCAAGGTGGCAGAAGCCTAATGGGTGACCTCTGGCAATCTTTGTTTACCACCTCACCAACGCATGCAATGCAGGGCACACATCCAACACTCAGAGATCAGCTTAAGATCATGGTGCCACGACTATCTGCGTCTCAACAACACCGATGTTTTTGCATGTGTTCCGGACCCAATAGACTTCTGGGTATCCAAAATGGACGAATGGCCCGAGCTGGCTCGTCACGCCATAGAGGTGTTGTCCTGCCCAGCAGCCAGCGTCTTATCTGAGCGGACCTTCAGCACAGCTGGAGGAGTCATTACAGACAAACGCATCCGGCTTTCCACAGATAATGTGGATCGTTTGACTTTCATCAAGATGAATCAGGCATGGATCTCTGATGATGTTGTGGCCCCAATTGCCGAGGTCACCGATTAGTTGCCGGTCTACTTCACATTCCTTTTCAAACAGAAATGGTCCTCTTGAAAACTTTTTTTTAAAATGATCATTTCTTACTGCAATTTTTATTCTCTTTTCCCAACAGTTCATTTTGATGGTTTTGCTGTGAGGAGACTGTAAAAGACAGCAAGGTTCATGACAACACCGTATTCCATTTACTCACTTTATCTTAAGAAGTTTTCGCATTGTCAATGGTTTTGAGGTCATGTTGCTGTGAGATACAGCAATAATCATGGTCCTTTGGAACAGAAATGTGACTTCTAAGTGGCATTTCTCCCTCACAATTTTTAATAGTGGCTGAGAAGTCATATTTATAATTTTTTGGGGTCATGTTGCTGTGAGATACAGCTATAATTATGGTCCTTTGGAATAGAAATGTGGCTTCTAAGTGGCATTTCTCCCTCACAATTTTTAACAGTGGCTGAGAAGTCATTTTTATAATTTTTTGGGTCATGCTGCTTTGAAATGCAGCAATACTACAGATCCTATTATAAAAAAATGTTGTTTCTAACAGACATTTGTTCTTCACAATTGACCAAAGTGGCTCAAGGGTCATGCTTTGAATTTTTGGGGGCATTTTGCTGTGACATGCAGCTATACTACAGGTCCTATTCTAAAAATGTTGTTTCTAACAGACATTTGTTCTTCACAATTGACCAAAGTGGCTCAAGGGTCATGCTTTGAATTTTTGGGGGCATTTTGCTGTGACATGCAGCTATACTACAGGTCCTATTCTAAAAATGTTGTTTCTAACAGACATTTGTTCTTCACAATTGACCAAAGTGGCTCAAGGGTCATGCTTTGAATTTTTGGGGGCATTTTGCTGTGACATGCAGCTATACTACAGGTCCTATTCTAAAAAATGTTGTTTCTAACAGACATTTGTTCTTCACAATTGACCAAAGTGGGTCAAGGGTCATGCTTTGAATTTTTGGGGGCATTTTGCTGTGACATGCAGCTATACTACAGGTCCTATTCTAAAAATGTTGTTTCTAACAGACATTTGTTCTTCACAATTGACCAAATTGGCTCAAGGGTCATGCTTTGAATTTTTGGGGGCATTTTGCTGTGACATGCAGCTATACTACAGGTCCTATTCTAAAAATGTTGTTTCTAACAGACATTTGTTCTTCACAATTGACCAAAGTGGCTCAAGGGTCATGCTTTGAATTTTGGGGGCATTTTGCTGTGACATGCAGCTATACTACAGGTCCTATTATAAAAAAATGTTGTTTCTAACAGACATTTGTTCTTCACAATTGTCAAGAGTGGCTCAAGGGTGATGGTGCTGTCAGAAACAGGAATAGGTAGGACACTGTTAATGGACACATATTGCAAAATGACTTGTTTTTGCAAGATCTTTAACATAGCTATCAATCCCTGTATTGAGACAACCCATTTAATACAATGAAAAAAAGAGAAACAAAGACATGGTGGGATTCCATCCTATTTTAAAAATGTGTTTTCTAGAATTAAAGTACTAAAAAACTTGCATGTACAAAATAGCTGTTAAAAAAATTCCTCTGAATTGTACAAGGGAGGTACAGGAAAACTTGACCAGATGTAGGTTATTCAGAGAACATGGAGTATGGAGCACAGACAGAGAACAAAGTACAGAGACCATTTCCTCCAGCACGTTGAGTAAAATGAGAAAAAGAATGCCAAGATAAAGGGCACCTGGGTGTAACAGGAGCGTTAACCACCAGTATTTCCAAGTGAAGCTCAATTGGTCCACACTCATACGGAGGGGCAAGCGCTACCCAGGTATTTACTGTGTACAGAGGAAGGCTGGAGTTCTCACACTTCCGCTTCCGCACTCTGCTTCAGCACGACAGTTTTCGTTGCTGCGTCATCAGGGCATTTTAACCTGCGTGTTAATAGATGACGGACGCCAGCCTGGGCTTTCACCGCACCCACTGTAACTCCGGCCCTGGGTCATGCTGTGGCCCAGGACAGGTATAGTCAATGTCCAGTGAAACTAAAATGGTGGTTGAAAGACTCCTTTTTCCGGCACTTTTTAAATGTGGGGGTCATGCAGGTTTGGGGCTCATGCTGTGGCCCAGGACAGGTGTATAGTCAATGTCCAGTGAAACTAAAATGGTGGTTGAAAGACTCCTTTTTCCGGCACTTTTTAAATGTGGGGGTCATGCAGGTTTGGGGCTCATGCTGTGGCCCAGGACAGGTATAGTCAATGTCCAGTGAAACTAAATGGTGGTTGAAAGACTCCTTTTTCAGCACTTTTTAAATGTGGGGGTCATGCAGGTTTGGGCCTCATGCTGTGGCCAGGACAGGTATAGTCAATGTCCAGTGAAACTAAAATGGTGGTTGAAAGACTCCTTTTTCCGGCACTTTTTAAATGTGGGGGTCATGCAGGTTTGGGGCTCATGCTGTGGCCCAGGACAGGTATAGTCAATGTCCAGTGAAACTAAATGGTGGTTGAAAGGACTTCCTATTTTCCGGCACTTTTTAAATGTGGGGGTCATGCAGGTTTGGGGCTCATGCTGTGGCCCAGGACAGGTGTATAGTCAATGTCCAGTGAAACTAAAATGGTGGTTGAAAGACTCCTTTTTCCGGCACTTTTTAAATGTGGGGGTCATGCAGGTTTGGGGCTCATGCTGTGGCCCAGGACAGGTATAGTCAATGTCCAGTGAAACTAAAATGGTGGTTGAAAGACTCCTTTTCCGGCACTTTTTAAATGTGGGGGTCATGCAGGTTTGGGGCTCATGCTGTGGCCCAGGACAGGTGTATAGTCAATGTCCAGTGAAACTAAAATGGTGGTTGAAAGACTCCTTTTTCCGGCACTTTTTAAATGTGGGGGTCATGCAGGTTTGGGGCTCATGCTGTGGCCCAGGACAGCTATAGTCAATGTCCAGTGAAACTAAATTGGTGGTTGAAAGACTCCTTTTTCCATCACTTTTTAAATGTGGGGGTCATGCAGGTTGGGGCTCATGCTGTGGCCCAGGACAGGTATAGTCAATGTCCAGTGAAACTAAAATGGTGGTTGAAAGACTCCTTTTTCCGGCACTTTTTAAATGTGGGGGTCATGCAGGTTTGGGGCTCATGCTGTGGCCCAGGACAGGTATAGTCAATGTCCAGTGAAACTAAAATGGTGGTTGAAAGACTCCTTTTTCCGGCACTTTTTAAATGTGGGGGTCATGCAGGTTTGGGGCTCATGCTGTGGCCCAGGACAGGTGTATAGTCAATGTCCAGTGAAACTAAAATGGTGGTTGAAAGACTCCTTTTTCTGGCACTTTTTAAATGTGGGGGTCATGCAGGTTTGGGGCTCATGCTGTGGCCCAGGACAGGTATAGTCAATGTCCAGTGAAACTAAAATGGTGGTTGAAGACTCCTTTTTCCGGCACTTTTTAAATGTGGGGGTCATGCAGGTTTGGGGCTCATGCTGCGTTCCAGGACAGGGATATTCAATGTCCAGTTCAAGTAAGATGATGGTTCAAATCATACTGCCTTCTGGCACTTTTTAATTTGTGGGTGATGCAGGTTTAAGGGTCAGGCTGTGGTACAAGACAGGGATAGTAAATGGTCTGTGACTTTTTTTCTGTGACTTTTATAACCTAAGTGTGTTGCCTAAGATGTAGGACGTATCCATTTGACTGTTGTGGATGTTAATTTCAGCTTCTCCAGCCTTGTTTGGGTGTAATAATGAAGGTGTTGTTGCTCTCCCATAGACTTTAATGGTAATCGCTCATAATCGATGCTCACTATCGAAAAACCTTATCGATAGCGGCCGACTATCGACTATCGATCGATCTCGATAGCCAACGCAATCGCTCAACACTAGTAGAGAATTCTCTTGCTGTTGTATTATTAATGTCTTAGCACAGACATGTACTACATTCTTGTGCATATGTGCATGAGCGCTAACACTGGTATTGCAATGTTTTATTTTTTAATATTTGTTTTATAAATATAATACAACAGAGACCAAATAGAAGAAAAAATAATGTTTTTAATTTATCTCCACTTATGCAGATTTCAGATCTCCATTTTTGTTTTACTTTTATATTGTATAAAAAGAGTAAATTATCATTTGACATGAATCATGCAATATACAGCTGGTATGAAAAGTTATGTCATTATACCACTCTATTTTAAGACTCTAACAAAAATGTCAGCTTCATTTTACACACTGTAGGATATAAAATATGTGCCCTTATTATGCAGTCATCTATGAACAAAAGTAATTTATCTCATATATAAAATATGTATTAGGACAGATTTCAGAATTTGGATGCTGTTGCAACATGCACCAATTTATCCTGAATAAAAATATTATCAGTATAATCAAAAGAGTGTGGAAATGTAACAGCTCTCTACAGGTATTGCTTGCTTAACGGTCGATATTCATTTGCTTCCTACTCTTTATATTATAACAAATTGATCTTTATTAAAACACCATTTTTGTATATCATTTTCATTTTTGCTGTACTTATGTATATTTATGACAAGTCTTGTACACCAGGTTATTGTAATTAGGAACATCAAAAGAACAAGGCTTGACTAGGATTCTTTACACCCACTAGAGGGAAATATTTTTAAGACCCAGATTCCATCTTTATGGAATATTTCTATCTCCACTTTTGTTTTTGAAATATTGTTAGGAAAGATGATCATAAAGAGCCAATAGTATTCTTTTTTTTTTTTTAAATCAACCTTTGAGAAAAAGACCTAAATGACCACTCCAGTTTGTTTTGCTTTTAGATTATTATAAATTTCTTTTAAGTACACTGTAGTACCAGTTGTTATGCTTACTTGCAGCTGACTACAGTATATCTGGTTGATGCAACAGCTTCTTTTAGGTCACATGCACTCTGGTTGGCTGAAAGAAACAGTGTTTTGATGCTGGCAGGAAGTTTGGCTCTTAATACATTCCTATGACACTAATTTTGAACTTCCCTTAAGAGTGCACGGATAGTTTCACTTCCAGGTCACAAAACCATGCTGTGTTCCCCAGCAACTCAGAGTGTAGGTCACATGACCCATGGGATGCAGTGAGAATTTCGGTATTCAGCTGCAGAAAAGCAAAATTACTGCTACTACTGTGTACTTGGAACCAATTTGTAATGAATTAAAGGAAAACAAAATTGGAGTAGCCCTTTAACCCCTTACCGACATTTGACGTACCCAAATGTCATGGTCGGATAGAGGTACCTGCAAATTGATGTATTGGTTCATCATGACGATTTTACGAGCTCACAAGTGGGGCTCGCAAGATCGCGGCATGGGTCCAGAGGTATATTACCGCTGGCATCATGCCGCAGTGAGCTGTTGCCGCGGGTGATTAACCCTTCGATGTCGCAACCTATCATGATCGCCACATCGAAGCTGCAGGTAGGAGGAGTGAGCCCCTCCTGCCTGTGATCGGCGCAGCGAGCGGCGGAGATGCCACTCGCTGGTCCCTTACCCGTCAGTCCGGATACTTTATAAAAGCATCCGGGTTGTCCGGTGACGTCACCATGCCCACAGTGCATTATGGGCATGGTGATTGACAGTCACCATGGAGACCAGTACACAGCAGTAATGTTGTCACGATACTGGTGAATACTACTGGAATCCAATGGCAGGGACGAGGCCTAAACACAGGGAGGAGCAGGTGGCAAGTAGCAAGGTCCCACATAGTTAATAGACTGGTGCTTAGTCAGGAAACAGTAGGGGTGCAGTGACAGACAAACAGCAGATAACTTTGGACAGCGCAGGGTAACTGTTCGTTCACTTGGAATATGCAGGGTAAACTGTTAGGAGGAGGAACAAAGCTGGAAGGCAAGTTCCAAGGCGAGAGGACTGCAAGCAATGAGCAACAGGCTTGAGGAGTTTATATAGGAAACTGGAAACAGGAAACAAGATGGCACCGAGATGAGACACAATCCACCATCTTGACTGAGGGCAAACTTAAGGGCAAAAACAGTTAGCAAGTTCCAAGGCATAGCAGGAGATTCCTGACATTACTCCCACCTCAACAACAGCCTCTGGACGATACCTGACTCGGTCTCCCCGGATGTCTTTGATGAAAGTTTTTGATCAGTCGGGGAGCATTAATGTTACTCACAGGTTCCCAAGAATGTTCTTCAGGCCCATAACCTTGCCACTTAAAAAGGTTTGTGCTTGTTTCCTTTTAAATTTTGAGCCGGGATTTGCTCCACAAAAACTTTTTTTTCCCCATCTTTTCCACTGCTGGGAGTAGGAGGAACTTTTTTGGGAAAAGGGGGTTGGACAGGGGCAGATTTTTAGTAAGACACATGAAAAACGGGTGAATCTTCATGATGGTGGGATTTTGGTGAATAGCTACTGGATGGATTATCTTGGGTGATTTATACGCCAAAAAACCCTTGTCCCGTTTTGGTGAAGGAATTTAAGTTTCAAATTTTGTGGAAACCCATATTTACCCCCCACTTTAAAGTTGGTGCTGGCCAGATGTTTTCCCCGTCTTCTTGTAATTTTTTTGCCCTTCTAAAAGTGTCTCCTTCAGTAGTTCTAAATTTGCGTAGGCAGATACCCTTTCCGAAACCCGCTGGAATATGGGAAAGCAGGAAAAAATTTTGGGATGGCCCCCCAAAATTTGCAAAAAAAGGAATTTGTTTGGTGGGGATTTTGGGTTATGTACGAAAATTCACCCACAGGAAGCAATTAACCAATCCTCTTAAAAAGTTGTGGGGGGTTCTTTTGGATTCGCTGGACCACCGCAAGCAATGTATTTAAAAAGCCCGCCAGGGAACGGAGCTAAGTAGCCCCCGGTTTTCCCCAGAGCCTGCTGCAAAGCGGGATGGACTTGTGCGGCGTGGGGCTCCCAGGTCGTTACTCCTGACTGACTTGTTTGGGGGGGGCTCATTGGGAGCGCCCTTGGACCCGGGTGCCCAGCTGTACGAGAAAGAGTGCCCCCACTTCAGGTTTCTAGAGCGCAAGGGGGCCCACACATCTCTTCCGGGGGGGTAGGGTTGGGTCCAGGGGGCACGTGACGATCCTCTTGGGGGACAATGTGCTGGGGAGCAGGCTCAAGACCATATCGAAAAAACGAGATAGGGGCCAGCTCTGATGTTTTTCTCGGCCCCGGCCGAAAATGTAGCGGAAGTAAAAAACGGGCTTCAGGATTGAGCCATGAAATCAGGGGGTTCTTGTGGTCTGTAGATTAATAAGGTGGTGACCCCCCCTCCAGCAGGTGACGTTTTTCTTCTAGAGCCACTTTTATGGCCAGTAATTCGCGATCACCAAGGGTACAATTTTCTCGGAGGAGAGAATGTTTGGAGAAAAAAAAAACACAGGTATGTATTTCCCAAGGAGGATTCCCGAGGGGACAGCCCCGGAACCCGACTGAAGAGCATCCCTTTCCAAAAAAAAAGGGCGGTTACGGTCGGGGGCGAGACAGGACCGGAGCCGACGCAAATGCGCTTTGGGGGTTTTGAGGCTTCGGGGGCTTCCGGGGGGCCAGGATTTGGGGTTTGGGCTTCTTTTTTGAGCCCCCAAGGGACCCAAAAGTATAGAAAAGTGGGGGAAAAAAATTTTGTCTATAAAAATTGGCAAACCCCAAAAAACGTTAAAAGGGCCCCGAAGGCCTCCCGGTTGTGGCCACGCAACCCGCGGAGAGTTTAAAAAAATTCCACCCGGGCCCCTTATCAGAGTGATGTCCCAAAAGGGAAGCTGGTATTCAAAGAGGCACTTCTGGGTTTGGCAAAGGTATGAGTGTGGAGTCGCCTGGGGAAACCTGGGGGTGGGGGCGATGAGTCTCGGATCGGGGGAAAAAGATGAGAATATTGTCCAAGTAAGGCATTCCCCACGACCGAGGAGACGAAAAAGGGTTTCTGCAAGGAGTCACAGGGAGACGAAACCGGGCCAAAATTTCGTGTTTATGAAGTTTCCTCCCGACCCTGAACAATAAAGGGGGGGCCCTGAAAGGTGCTGTCTAGAAGCCCAATAAAACGGGCATGGTCAGACGGGAGGGGGCATTCTGAACCTAGGGTGTTTTACGACCTGGTCGGAAACCCCCGGGGGGCCCAACAGTCCCCAATAAAAGGGCCAAAAAACCCCCAAATAAAGCACACTGCTTCAACGACGCTGAAAAATTCCTCCGGGGAAGGTGGGCTTCTCGACTGCATAGGTTCCTTTCAGGGGGACCATGGAGGAGGAAAGGTGACCGTGGAACGGGGGGACCCAAGGGGGGGGAAAAGGGTTGGAGGACGGGTTCATGAAGGCGGACTCTTGTTCCCTTTCGGCGAAGCGAATATCCAGGGGTTGGCTAAATGGATTAGGTACCAAAACAGGGGTAGATCCGAGCGGGAGCTCACCCTTGATTCCCCCCGGGGGCCTTCCCAAAATGTCGCCCCCAAAGTTCGTTTTTCCCAGCCCACTAAAGCGAGAGTGTGAAACTGCCCCGAATACTGAACCGCCCTGGAGCGCCCGAGCAGCCAGAGCAGCGTGCGGCTGCCAAAGAAGTACGCCCGGGTTTCCTAAAAAGGGGTTTGTGGAAAACCCCGAAGGAAGGTTTGGAGGTGGCTGTCAGAGGATCCCCTCGATGCAGGGGGGCGGGCCCAAGCAAGGCTTCCCCGAAAAGAGGAAATTTTGAAGGCCACCTTGGCACGCTCGGTACCCCGGGAAATTGATCCCCGACTTTTTGAGGGGGAGGGAGACTAGTGATAACCCACGGCATTTATTAGGGTCCCCCATGTAGCGTGAGGGAGCGGCAGATGCAGAAAGGTGGTGCGGGAAACGGGTAGCGCCGTGGCGGCAGAAAACTGGTGCCGGAGTAGGGAAGAAAAAGCAGGGGAGGTAACTGCCGCAGGTTATGCATCATGGTGCGAGCTGGTCGATTGCTGGCTTCTGACGAGGCCCGTTGTGACCCCCGGATTTCGGGCAAGGTTTCCCCTGGGGGAAACCCAGGGGCCAGTTTGACTGTGAGGGTTCGGTGGACTTGGACCCCGAAAGCGTATAGTTAAGCCAGCCAAAGAAAAATTAAGTAGCCCCGGGTTTTCACCAGACCCCGCCGCAAAGCGGGATGGATTGCGCGGGTGGGGGCTACCAGTCGTTCCCTGACGTGCTTCTTGCGGTGGGGGCCGGGGTACACGGTAAAAATCGTAACCAAAAAGGGCGTAGCCCGGGGACAGGCAGAAGTCGGGCAGCGGCGGGGTTCGTGGTCAAACAGGCAGCGGTGGGGGCGGGCGGGCAAACAGGCAAGGTCGGGAAAACGTGGGGAACGGATTGGTAACACGGATAACAATACGGACTCCAAAACAACTTAAGCTCGAACGACCCAAAAAACTGTGGGAAAGTGCGGGGGGCGGATACCTTAAATAAACCAGCCCCCGAAATAGACCAATTATGGGGCTGGCCTTTAAAATTTAAGAAGCTGTCGCGGCGGCCCCCTTTTCGCAGCGGCCATGCGCGCGGCAGCCGGGACGGGCAGGAGCGGGCTTTTCACAGGAGCGGGCGGGTAAGGGAAGCGGCCCCCGGGGCCCGGGGGGACAGCAGAGGGATGGTGCGGGCAACCGCAAAGCCGCCCGACCCCCTGCGAGAGGGTGGGGTCGGGGGGCAGGGGCCCCGACCCCGTGACAGTCCCCCCCCCCCCTTAGGCTTCCCCCTTTTTTTTGAAACTAGAGAGGAGGTCGGGAGAAGGGTGGCCTCGGGTTTCCCCAACGACCGCTCCCCCGGGCCCCGAACCCCTTCGTAAATAAAAGAACCGCTTCCCCTCACTGTCTTCGGGCCCAGACCCCCCCCCCCTTGACCTAAAAGATGTTATCAGATTTTTGGCCCAGGGGGAACGAAAGCCCCCGGAGAAGCGATTCGCACCACCGGTTGAGGAAGAGACTAAAGGCGTTGGGATGGCGGGGTAGGGGGCAAGGGGGATTGTAGGACACGAGTTTAGTCGTTGCAGTACCTAAAAGGGCCCATTATTTAGGGCCTAATTGAAACTAGGCACCTTAAACGGACATATTTGGTGGACAACCAACCCCTAGCCCCCGGCCAATAGGGGGGGGGCCTACGGTACCGTCACCCTGGATTTTGGTGGAGCAAACCCCCGAGAGGCCTGTGTGTGAGCTGAAAGAGAGCCTTGAGTCCTTTACTTGGGCACCCACAGCCGGGACATGACCGATAGCTAGGGGGGAGATGGGGGGGGATTCCCCCAAAGACACAAAAAAAGGGAGGCCCAAGCGGACCCCGAATCAAAGATTTATAAAAAATCTCCCCAAAGGGGAGAAGTCAAAGTTTTTTTTTTTTACGGGTGGAAAAAATTTAGGGGGTGGTGCCCAACAGGGGGTTTAAACCCTCTACCTGCCATTGTTGGGGGGGGGTATGCAGATGAGAAGTCTGCTGAACCCTGAAATTTGGGACCACCAAAGCCCGCCAAAATTTAGCAAATAAATGGGCTCCCCCGCAAGACAATAGCAAAGGGAGACGTGCAGACGGAACAAAATACTGAAAAAAATTTGGGCCAGTGGGGCGCAGGGGTAACCCAAGGCAAGGGATAAAATGAGCCTCTTGGAAAAAATGGTCGGTCCCAACCCCGATGACCCTTGTTTCGATGGGGGGGGGATAGAAAAGAAGTCCCCGGCTCATGGGTCCCGGGTTTTTGGACCCAAGGGTAGGCTGAAGAAGGCCGGGGTTTGAGACGAGGGGACCTTAACAGGGACATGAGGGGGAGGCTGCCAAAGTCCCTGCATAGAGCAAGAGTAGGCCACCTAAATTTTAAAGGGAGACCAAATTGGAGGGACCTTGGGTCCTGGGTGCCCGCGTACGAGAAGAGTGTCCCCCATTCAGGGTTTAGGGCGCAAGGCGGCCCCAAAAACATTTCCTGGGGGGTAGGTGTTGGGTCCCCGGGGCACCGGGACGAGTCCTTGGGGACAATGTGTGGGGGCAGGTCAAGACCCCGTATCCGAAAAACGAGTAGAGGTCCAGCTCTGATTTTTTTTTCCCCGGCCGGCCCAAAATGTGGGCGGAAAATAAAAAAGGCATTTCAGGATTGAGCCGAATGAAGATCAGGAGGTTTTTGTGGTTTGAAAATGTCATAAGGTGGTGAGCCCCCCCCAGCAGGTGCGGCCCTTTTTTAGGCAGCTTTATGGCCGTAATTCGGATCACAATGGTACAATTCTTCTCGGAGGAGAGAAAGTCTTGGAGAAAAAAAACACGGTTTAGTTTACCCGAGGGGATCTCTCAGGGGACAGCGCCCGGCACCCAAATGAAGAAGCATCCCCTTCCAAAAAAGGGGGTTGGTTGGGCGGGCGGACCGGGGCCGAGCAAATGCAGCTTTGGCGGTTGAAAGGTTCTTGGTTCCGGGGGCCCCGGGTTTTTTGGGTTGGCGTTCTTCTTTTGTTTGAGCCACCAAGGGAGCCCAATATAGAAAGTGTGGGATAAATTGTCATAAAAATTGGGAAAATCCCAAAAACGTTTAATGGCCCCAAGGTACGGTTTGTGGCCACTGAACACGCGGAGAGTTAGAAAATTCCATCGGAGACCTTATCAAGATGTGTACCCTAAGAAGGGTAAGCTGGTCTTAAAGAGGGCCCTTTTCGGGGTTTGGCAAAGAGCTGATGAGGGGAGTCGCAGGGACCCGGCGGATGTGGTGGCGTGAGTTCGGAAACTGGGGAGAAGATGAAAATTGTCCAATAAAAATCACACAGACTAGAGTAGGTCCCAAATCTCATAGACAAAGTTCTGAAATATACCCGGGGGGTTACAGAACCGAACGGCATAAAAAATATCGAAATGGCCCTCCCCCGTATTAAATGCCGTTTTCCATTCATCCCTTCCCCAAAAGTGGATTAAATTGTTGGGACCGGTGATCCAGCTTGGAAATATTTTTCCCCCCCCAGAGGCGGTCGAAAAATTCGAGATCAAGGGCAGAGGGAAAGTTTTTTTTTTGTAATTTATTTTAAACCCCCGATAGTCGATGCAGGGCCCGGGGACCCGTCTTTTTTCTCCACGAAGAAAAAGGGGTCCCCGGGGACGGGGACTTACGAATGAAGCCTTTGGGGGTTCCATGATGTTTTCTCAACTCGCCTTAGTCTCCAATGGAAGGGGGAAACCCGGCCTCTGGGGGGGTAAGCCCCGGGGCGTCAAAGGGGCATCATAAGGCCGGTGTGGAGATAGCGTTTCGGCCTGTCCTCAAAAAACGTTTAAAAGTCCCAGTATGGGGTAGGTAGACCTGGGGGGGGCTGGCAGACTTAAGGGAAGCAACCTGAGGGCGAGTTGCGGTTTTGACGGCAACGGGTGACACGCGGAAAACCCCAAGCATGATTCACCTGTCTCCAAACCCGGTTGGGGTATGGTCTGCAGCCCGGGAGGCCCAAAGGATTTCCAAGGAGGATCGAGGAGGACGAGAAGTTGCAATTTTCCCTTGTGAAGAAAGGGGGGGCAAAGTATGGAAGGGATAGGTCCTTTTTAAGGCATTCGCATTTGGGGCCCCAAGGAGAAAATAGGTTTCTCAACGGAGTCACAGGGAGAAGAACGGTCACAAGTTTGTGGCTTATGAAGTTTCTGCCGTCCTGAATCAATAAAGGGGGTTGGCCGAAAGGGCGTCTGGAAAAGGACCAATTAAAAGGGCATGGTCGACGGGGAGGGCCATTCTGAACCCAGGGTCGGGCCCCTCCCAAAGGGCTAGGTGCGGAAAGTTTCCCGGGGGCCGAACAGTCCCCCCAATGGAAATGGCCAGAACGCCCCAAAAGAAGCACAGTGCTTCAGCGACGCTGAAACGTTCTCCCGGGGGCAGGTGGGCCTCTCACCCGCATAGGTTCCCTTCAGAGCCATCGGGGGGGAAAAGGTGACGCTGGAAACGTGGGAGCCAAGCGGGGGAAGGCGTGGAAAGGACGGGTTTCCATTTAAGGGAGTCTTGTTCCTTTGGGGGAATAAAAATCCCTCGGGTGGGTAAATGGATTAGGTCATCCCAAAACACTGGTAACCCCGGGGGCAGTACCTTGATTCGCCCCGGGAGGCCCTTTCAAAATGTCCCACCCAAAGCTTTTGTTTTCCAGTCCCCGAAGCGGGAGTGTGGGAAAATCCCGAAATATGCCGACCGTGGAGTCGCCTGCGAGCCCGGCACGTGGGTGCCGAAGAAGTAACCCCGGGGCCTCAAACCATTGGAAACCCGAAGGAAGGTTTGGAAGTCGGCTGTGAGGACCCCTCGATCCCCTAGGGGGGCCCAACCCAAAAGGGTTCCAGACAAGAGGCTAAATTTTGAAGGCCACCCTTTGGCACCTCGGTAGGGACGCTCGGTAGGGGGTTGATGCCCCGACATCTTGAAGGGGGATGAAGCCTAGTGAGAACCCCCGGTTTATTAGGGGCTCCATCGTAGCGGAGGGGAGGGCAGATGAGAGAAGGGGCCGGTCAGGAACAGGTGGCCATGGGGCGAACAACTGGTCCGGAGTAGCGGGGGAAGCAAAGCAGGCGGAGGTAGACTTTTCCGCAAGGTTAGCATCATGGCCGAGTGGGCGTATGTGGCTCTTGACGCGGCCCTTGTGAGTCCCCGGGTTTTCGGGCAAGGTACCCCGGTGGAATCCTTGGCCAGTTTGTACTGTGGGGTTCGGGGTTTGGTTCCTGGACCACCGCAAGCGATGAATTAAGCCACGCCAGGGAACGGATTAAGTACCCCCGGGGTTTTTTCCCCGAGCCGCCCCAAAGCGGGGATGGACTTGGCGGGTGGGGTACCAGGGTTTTCCCCCCGCGTGACTTGTTGCGGGGGCGGGGGGTACAGCGTGTACAAAAAGTAAAAACCAAAGGGTATCGGGGGGCAGGGGAGGGAAGGTCAGGGGAGGCGGGGACGGGGTTGTGGTCAGAGACAGGAGACCGGGCAGGGGAGGCGGCAAAAAAAGGGAAGGTCAGGAAACGTAGTGGGGAAGGGCAGGTAACGGATAATAATAGGGGGCTCCAAAACACACTAGCTCACTAAGCACACCAAAAATCTGTTGGAAATGCTGGGGGGCGAAACCCTTAAATAGAACCAGGGCCCACCCAAAAGACCAATTATGGGACGCTGGCCTTTTAAATTTTGAGAAAACTGTCGCGCCCGCCCCTTACGCAGTGGCCCACGGGGGCGGCGGGCGGGACAGCAGGGCGGCGTACAAGGGGGCAGGAGGTAAGGGAAGCGGCGCCCGGGGGCCGGGAAAGAAGAGGGTTTGGTTGCGGACGCCCCGCCCGTGCCGGAAAAAAGGGGGGGAAACCCCCCCAAAAAACAAAAAAAAAAAAAAAAAAACCAAAAAAAGAAAAAAAAAAGGAAAGGGGGGGGGGGAAAAAAGGGGAACAAGGGAAAAAAAAAAAAAAAAAACAAAGGGGGTGGGGGGAAAAAAAAAAAAAAGGGAGGGGGTTTTTTTTGGGGGAAAAAAAAAAAAAAAAAAAAAAAAAAAAAAAAAAAAAAAATATAAAAAAAAAAAAAAAAAGGGGAAAAAAATTGTTTAGGATATTGCTGGGTCGCGAGGATACCTTAAATAGGAAATAATTAATAACCCACACCACAGCGCCCGACAATAGACCAATTATCGGGACGCTGGCCCTTTAAATTAGTGAACGACTGTACGCCGCGCGCTTACGCTACGTGGCCACGCGCGCGGCGGACGTGTGTGGACAGGCAGGTGCGGCGTACACACGGTGCAGGAACGTCGTAAGGGAAGCGGCGCGGGGCCGGGACAGCAGTGGGTTGGTTGGGACAGCCGCAGCAGGCCGTGTCTGCGCGGACCCCTGCGAGCAGGGTGACGGTCACGGGGGGCAGCGGAGCCTGCGACCCCCGTGACTTAAGTGACCAATAAAGCATCAAAGGTACTGTTCCAGGGTCTGAATTGTGCGTTCAGTCGGTCCATTAGATTGTGAGTGAAAGCCGGAATATGACGGCCGCAATGCGAGGAAATTGAATGGATTAAAATTTAATTTAAATAATAAAATTATATTGTTTCCTCAGGATTATTCTGTCTACTGATTCAATTGATTCTTCTTCTGAACAGTAGGATCCATATGGCTGCCACCCAGTCTCTGTGGACAGCTTGGGCAGTTTGATAAGGAAAGTGGTTCAGACTTTCCACAATAAAATGCATAGACTTTCCCGGAGTCCGTGGTGTTCCGTTCTATCAGTGTTAGGCTAATATTTTAATACTAGAGCGGACTTGCACAGGCTTGACTTCTCGGCGCTCTCTATAGATCTCTTCCTCTGGGGTTCCTGGGAAAGGAGTCAGGACGTGGAGATTGATTGGTATCATTAATTTAAAAGTAGCACATCTTGTACATCATTCAGGACGTAGGGTATCGATTCGAAATGGAGTGGTTACATGAAGACAACCAAACGCTGATGGGCGCCTCTGCACCCGGCCAAGTTCTCATATTTTAATTGATTGCTTAGTAGGTCCCCATCAGGGAGGTACAGTGACCCTAACTTGGGGAACTCAGGCCCACTTCCCTGGCCTATACTTGACGTGCTGCCCTAATGCGGCAGATGTCAACTGGGAGGAAGTGCGCTGCGCTGCTAGAGTGCGGGGGGGCGTCGGGAGGAAGAATGTCAAACAGTCAGGGCTGCAATATCAAATCAGGAACGGCTACTCAAGCCAACAAACACAGAACAGAAGGATAAACGTAAACAAGCCGATGGTCAAACACGGGAAACGGTGAGCGAGGTACAATAAACAGAAGACAAGCCGGGGTCAGATTGTGACAAGCTAGGTGAGGTACACAGAGAAGCAAAACAATATACAAACAAGAATGGCTGCCAGGTAGAATTTCTCAGGCGCAGCACTCAGCTTCATGGGAGTTTAAATGGGTTTCCCGGATTACCGCTGCCCACTGTAGCTGATGTGCAGCGGGCCTAGGGTCCTCCCATTGGCTGTGCGACAGCGGAGGTTGGCTGCGGCCTCTGTCACTCAAAGAAGCTGCCAAGCACGAATGTTGTACTCAGGGCTTGGGGTTCATGATCAGTCTGCGAACAGTGCTCCCTGCAATACGGAGCGCTGACCAGCCCCTGACAGTACCCCCCCTTCTTAGGACTGGGGCCACCGGACCCGTCACCTGGTCTGGGTTTTGTCGGCGTGAGAATTTGGAATTCCATCATCAGGTTCATCAGCATGGATGGTTTACACCGGAACCCATGATCTCTTCTCTGGGACCATACCCTTTCCCAATTGGACCAGCGTACTGTTGAGATCTTTGGACCTTCGAACATAGAAAATTAGGGCGACCTTATATTCTAATCACCCCTCTATGTAAAATGGACGGAGGAGGTCTAGAGGGCGGAGTCACGGCTATATATAAACTATTAAGAAGTGACACAATGGAACCAAGTTATGTATACGGAGAGACAAAGGAATTTAGCGATATATGCACCGGTTAAACCACTCCTGAAACCACATATGGGACATTCACATCACGTGGCGCGAGTTCGTTACCTGCGGGAAATTTCAATCGTGGATTTCGGCAGTGGGAATAACCATACCTTTATCCCAACAACCGCAAACCGCATCTAGTAACACTAGACGCCGTCTATCAGAATTTTTCCTCTGGATGTTACTGGGTATGAACTAAGTTCTTCCTGAACTTGGCGCCCAGACTGTGTCTCAGGTCTTTAATGATAACATATCCACCCGCTGTGATCAGACGTTGCCATTGAATATGATGCATGCATCAGGGTGAAAACCATAATTACTGTAAATTGGTGAGGTCCAGACGAGCTACTATCCTGATTTTTAATGGCAAACTCAACCAACGGTAAGTATTTTACCCAGTCTACCTGCTGAAATCAGATCATATCCAACAGAGTTTTTGTATCTGTTTACCATTGATTTTCACCTCTGTCTGCCATGTACAGTCTCTGGGGCCTTCCCCTAGGTGGTAGGCAGAGGAGAATGACAGGGGTTAGATATCTCAGAGGCCTTGCAAAGGGCTCTCCAAAATCGCGAGAAAACAAATGAATCCTCGGTCCGAACTATATTCTTGGTAAACCATAGAACGCTTGACATGTGTTTGACAAAGAGTTCTAGCAAGCTTTTTGTGACGACGGTAACCCCCTCTTTAAAAGAATAAGATGGAACATGTTTTGCTGAAAACGATCCACTACACCCCAAATATCTGTTTTGCCCTCCGAAGGAGGAATAATGTTCCGTCATAAAACCATGGAGTTATGGGTCCTATGGACGTTCAGGTTAAGGTGAGGGACATTAGTTCACAGGAGGTACGGGTTATTGAAACCTAATAGCCACTCGAGCAACAGACTTCACAGATGCCAACAATGCTCAATATACGAGGCCATGGACGGCAACAGTAACTTACGACGAGATCAAGCTTTGTTGTGGGACACATTCCTGATGCCCAGATTAAACACGGAATTTCATGAAAAATCCGCGCCGCTCCCCCCTCCTTTTAAAAACTCATAGCCGGAACTGAGTGGGGACAAAGACCTTCGAAACAGGACAATTAGTAGGTCTCATATCCTGTTAGGACTTAATTTTAGTGATGAGCGATTGCGTTGGCTATCGAGATCGATCGATAGTCGATAAGTCAGACCGCTGATCGATAAGTTTTTCGATAGTGAGCATCGATTATGAGCGAATTACCATTAAAGTCTATGGGAGAGAACAACACCTTCACATTATTACTCCCAACAAGGCTGGAGAAGTGAAATTAACATTCATCAACAGTTTCAAATGGATAGCGTGCTAATCTTAGGCAAACACTTTAGGGTTATAAAGTCACAGAAAAAAAAGTTCACAGGACCATCACTATACCCTGTCTTTGTACCACATGCATGGACCTTAAACCGGCATCACCACAATATTTAAAAAGTGCCAGAAAGGCAGTCATGATTTGATCCATAAATGTTACTTGAACTGGTCATTGAAAATCACCCTGGCCTGGTGAACGCAGCCATTGAGCCGAAAACATGATGACCCCCAGCATTTAAAAAAGTGCCGCAAAAAAGAAGGTCTTTCAACCATACATTTTAGTTGAAATGGACACTAACGTATATCTGTCCTGTTCGCAGAATGACTATTAAACCTGTCTGACCCACAGTTTAAAAAGTGCCAGAAAAAGGAGTTCCTTTCAACACCCATTTTAGTTGAACTGGAATCATATACTGTCACCTGTCATGGCGCAACAGTATGCATTTAAAACTGTCTGACCACAAGAATTACAAAGTTAAGTGCAGCGAAAAAGGAGTCTTTCAACCACCATTTTTAGTTGAATGGACATTCGACTAGAACTGTCTGTGCCTCACGTATGCATGACATCCCCAAGGGCGGGTTATCGAGGTGGGGGCGGTGAGGTGAGAGCCGGCTGGCGTCCGTCACTATTAAACACGCAGGGTTTAAAATGCCCTGATGAGCGAGAGCAACAGAAAGAAACTGTCGTGTGAAGCAAAGAGCGGAAGTGGGAGAACTCCCGCCTTCCTCTGTACACAGTCAATACCTGTGAGTAGCGCTTGCCCCTCCGTTGAGCGTGCGGACCAATTGAGCTTCGTACTTGGAAAAAATACTGGTGGTTTTAAACGCTCTGTTACACCCCACGGTGCCCTTTTGCTTGCATTCTTTTTCTCATTTTACTCAACTGAGCTGGAGGAAAATGTCTCTGTACTTTGTTCAGTGTCCGAGCTCATATCCATGTCTCGACATAAACTACATTTGGTCAAGTTTTTCCGGTACCTCCCTTCGTACTTTTCCAGGGGAATTTTTTTTACAGCTTTTTTTACATGCAAGTTTTTTAGTAGTTTTAATTATAGAAAAAGCTCACATTTTTAACATAGGATGGAAGTGCCCACCATTGTCTTTGTTTTATTTTTTTTACTTTGTATTAAATGGGTTGTCTCTAATACAGGATTGATAGCATGTTAGAGTAGATCTTGCAAAAACAAGTCATTTTGCAATATGTGTCCGCATTAACTGTTGTCCTACCTATTCCTGTTTCTGACGCACATCACCCTTGAGCAACTTCTTGACTATTGTGAAGAACGCAAAATGTCTGTTAGAAACAACATTTTTTAGGACTAGGACTGTTGTTTGTAGTGAAGCTGCATGTCACAGCAAAATGCCCACAAAAAATTCAAAGCATGCCCCTTGAGCCAATTGGGGTCATTTGTGAAGAACCATGTCTGTTAGAACAAAATTTATAGAATAGGAAATTTAGTATAGCTGAATGTCACAGCAAAATGCCCCCAAAAAATTCAAACATGACCATGAGCCACTTTAAGAATTTGTGAAGAACAATGTCTATTGGAAAACAACATTTTTTAGAATAGGACCTGTAGTTATTGCTGCATTTCAATAGTCAAAAATGCCCAAAAATTAAAGCATGACCACTTGAGCCTCTTTGGTCAATTGTGATGAAATATGTCTGGTAGAAAGAAACAACATTTTTTTATAATAGGGACCTGTAGTATTGATGCATTTCAAAGCCAGCATGACCCAAAAAATTATTACAAAACATGACTGGTGCAGCACTACTGTTAAAACTTTATGTAGGGGAGAAGAAATTGCACTTAGAAGCCACATTTATGGTTACCCACAAAGGACCATGATTTATTGCTGTATCTCACAGTACATGACCCCAAAAAATTATAAATATGAATTATCAGCCAACTGTTTAAAAACTTGTCTGGTGAGGGAGGACGAAATGCATCTGTGAGTAGCAACAAATTCTGTTTCAAAGGACCATGATATTGCTGTATCTCACAGCTAAATGACCCCAAAAATTATAAATATAAACTTCTTCAGCCTCTATTAAAAATTGTGAGGAGGAAATGCACTTAAAAGCCACTTTTTCTGTTCCAAAGGTCCATAAACTATTTAGTGTATCTCACAGCATACACGGACCTCCAAACATTTGAACAATGCGTATACTTCTTAGATAAAGTGAATAAATGGAAAAACGGTAGTTTGTCATGAAACCCGTGCTGCTCTTTACAGTCTCTTCACAGCAAAAGAGAATAAAAGAGGAAAAAAGAATAAAAATTGCAGTAAGAAATGATCATTTTAAAAAAAAAGTTTTCAATGAGAAAGACCATTTCTGTTTGAAACGGAAATGGATGTAGACGCAAACTAATCGGTGAACCTCGGATTGGGGCTCCACAACATCATCAGATGATCATGCCTGATTCATCTTGATGAAGTTCAAACGATCTCACATTATCTGTGTGAATAGCTCGGGATGAGTTTTGTCTGTAATGACACCCTCCAGCTGTGCAGAAGGTCCCGTCAGATTATGACGTGGCTGGATTGGGCAGTGACACACACCTCTATCTGGTGGGTTGTGAAGAGCCAGCTGGGCCATATCGTCCATTTGATACCCTGAAGTTATTGGGTCAGGAACACATGCAAAAACATCGGTGTTGAGACGCAGATTTTCATGCACAATGATCTTAAGTGGTGGTTCTCTGTGTGTTTTGATGTTGTGTCCTGATTGCATGCGTTGGTGAGATTGCCAGAGGTAATCCATTTAGGCTGCCGCCCACCTTGCTGCTGCTGCCGTACGCCTACTTTCGGCACTCTACTTGCCTGTCACGTCGCTGATGGTTGTTCCACCGTGACATTTGGGGGCGTGAAGCAGACGCAACGATTTTTGGGTTTCCTTTCCCAGTTGTCAATAAGCAAGGTCTCCATTTCCTGCATTTTACTCTCTATTTGGGTGGGTGGATGTGGAATGTGCTGCAGTTTTTGCTTTCTGTTACCGGCAGATCCAGGCGGGTGGCAACCAGTAACTGTTTGTTCATTTTGAATGGCCTCTAACGCGGGATCATGTTGGAGGAGGATGTATGGAGCATTCCAAGCATCATGTGAGTGGATGGAGCCTTGATTTCCAAGCCTTGGGTCCGATGGGCATAGCTAACTGATCTTCCTTCATCTTCCTCCGCCACTCACTATTCGCGCCAATCTCTTTCCAAGGCGAGGGCGTCAGGTAACATTGATGTCTAGGAATACCTCCTCTCCTCCTCCTCCTCCTCCGCAGCTCGAGCACAGCTTCAACACAGCCCTGACCTTGCCTGAGATGATGCAACCTGAGAGGTGAATGCGCCACCTTGCACTAGCTCTGGACCCGAAACCACTTGCACTAATGAAAGACTCGATGAAATTGTGATAACTGTCGGGCCATGTGGATTTGACGGAGATGATAAGGGCTCCGTGTCCGCATTGAGTCCGTCTCTATCCGTCGCCTGGGGCGACCTGTTGTTTCAGACGTGTCCAACGATTGTTCCAGAACTAAGGTCTCCCAATTGGCTCATGCTGATCAAGGGCATTGTCGCACTGGACCATTTGGTAGATTCTTCATAAAACTGGCAAGGATCGGTGCAGATGCCTGTCTTTCACCTGCCTCACTCTCGGTGGTTCAAACCCCGAGGTGGCCGCTCGCTGCTTGTTCAGGCCAATTTTGGTCACTTGTAATGAGTTATGGCATTGCGCTTGCATGACTCAATCGATGCGAGCTATGTAGGAGGGTGGTATTCACAGGTGTGGCCACGTCAACTCAATGTGGTACGGGTTGGGGGGGGGGGGGGGGGGGGGGGGGGTGGGTATTGGGGAGGTCCGAGCTGACGCTGCAACGCAGCCTGCAGGCGAAGCAGTGGTCTGAGAAAAGGAGGAAGTGCGAGATCACTTCAGACTCGAGGCCTTTTCAGCAAGAAAAGTCAGACCTCGGGGTAGCTCTTTAGAAATTTCTGGACGACAAGGCAGTTCATGACATTGTGACAGGGCTCAAGGGATGTGCTCCAGCTACCGATCTTAATGGGCTGGCCAGAAGCGAATTCGCCCGTTATCGCCACAACACTTGCCTAGGCTCAAGTTCTGTCACCAGCCAGCCGCTCGGTCTCGTCTGCGTTAGAGCGCCCTAGAGCGCCTGACCTGTGTGTGGGAGGTCTCCTGTGAAGGCAGATTCATTTCAGAGTACACGGCCTGGTGTCTTGGGCACTGTGATGACACCAGGTGGTCCTTGCGGGAAAGTGCCCGGCATATCCTGGGTTTTGAAGAGCGTGTGGTGTCTTGGCCGCGCCTGAGATTGTCACCATCACCCCAGAGACATCCACCCAGCTCACCAGTGAGACTGTTACAGAGATATATGCGGCATTGGCCGTGCTCCTACTAGTCATGTGTCGGTGGTGAGATGGACTTTTCGGAACAGATGCAGACAACGCGCTTAAAATTTTTAGAATGACCACGTGGCTGGCCAGGATCCAGTGATGCTTTTATGGCAAAGAAAGAAATGCATGCTCGCATTGGTATTGGGGCAGGCGAAGGGCCATGGGACTTGGCGGAACCCATCTGTGTCACCAAGATGGAAAGGCAAGATTTCCAAGGCCCAAAAGCCTGGCAAATCCGTGACATTCAGGCTCTTGGCTTTGGGATGGTGTGGGTTTAAACAGTGTTTTCTGTCTGCCTCCCAAACCTGGAAGACTGAAGGCTGGTGCTAGATGGTCGCTGTACGGCGTGCAGGTCGTCAAACTGGCGGAAGAGAAGGGTAGGATGGGTCTCTAGGTGGTTGCTGGTGGTACTCGGGCGTGGTGGAGAGCTGAGCGGAGGCTGGATCCCTGATAATGCTCTGAGAGACATGGGCAGCTGAGAGAACGCTTGGTGGGGTGGCGGAGGAGGAGGAGGCGGAGACAGAGGGTGTGACAATGGTTGGTGAGAGGCCCGGCGTCGGTCTGGCCTTTTTTTTGGCCAAGTGTTCCCTCCATTTCAACTTCATGCATTCACTGCATTTGACTAGACATGGTTGGTGGTGGTTAACACTTAAGGTTCTTGCCTCTATTATTTGGTTTACGGCAAAGGCGGCATTATGAATCTGCTGGGTGAATCAGAGGCTTGGTCCAAAGAAGGCCCAAGGCTTGATGAGTCCTGGACCTGTTTTGGGGGGACTGGCGAGATAAGCTGAGGCAGCGGGGTTTGCGCCTGACCGTGGCATGCGGAATCATATCTGCGGACTTCTGCGACCGCCTCTCCCTTTTTGTGTTGTGCGGGACATCGAATTGACACTACCCATCGTCATTCCTCCTCGACACTGATGAAGCGCTCGCAAGCAAATTCAGTGGTAAGACCGAGGATGGATCCGACAATGTGTCTATATTCATCATCAATCATCGATCCTCCATCATCATCATCATAACAACAGCTGACTTGGTCGTCCTGACTCTTTCGGCATCCAGAAGCTGGGGTCATACTAGCAAGGGGCACTGCAAGGCGTTGCGATACCGCCCGGGATTTTTGCCGCGAGTGACCGGCTTCCTTCACTTCTGATGGCATCATTAACTGGGCGTCTGAGCCGACTAAATAATCCTGGTTATATTTTTACATGCCTTCTGACACCAACCGCCTTTTGTCTTCAAAAGAGGTCCGCATAAATGGATTATCCACAGTGGTGGGTACACGAGTTGACCATTTGGGCTACTTCATGTTGGACGGATGCTGTGTGTGTGTGTGTGTGTGTGTTTTGTGCAGTGAATGCCGAGGACGAGGAGGTAAGACTGCTAGATGCGGTTGCACTTAACCACTGAAGCACTGATTGCCGACGATGTTGAGTTAACTTAGTTCACAAGGGACCCTGACCCAGCGGATGGACAGGCCTGAGGTCCTGCAACTGACGATTCCGCTGGCATGCGTGTTGTTGACCAGCAACTGGAAGGAGACCTTCTCATTCGTACCTCTACCTCCATGTGTCTACCCCCTCTTTGATTCGCTTTCCACCTGATTTGCTCCATGTTCAGAAATATGAATAAAATTTGGTAGGAATGGAATAGTTGTGGAAAGTCTCTATTAAAGACGGCAAATCACCGCTATTCTCAAAATCCCTCTAGATCAAACAAAATTGCTGGATTCATTATTTAATCTGTAAGGTGTCTATCAACAAAACACTGGATCTGGGCAAAGTCCCCAAAAAAAAACGTATATGTTTATGTTTTGGTTAAAATTAATGGTATTTTTTGCACTTTCAATTTCACCTGTGGTGAAAATAGAATTGCTGTTTAAGATTTACGTGGATGCTGAGTCAATGACAACAAACCTGGGTGTGCAAAAGTCAAAAAAACACGTAACTGTTATGAATTGGTATAAAAACGGTATTTTTTGCACCTTTTCAATTATCCTGTGAGTGATATATAGAATTGCTGTTTTAAGATTTAAAGTAGATGCTGCGTCAATGAACAATGCTGGGTGTGCAAAAGTCAAAGAAAACACGTAACTGTTATGTTTTTGGTTAATAAACGTTGTATTTTGCACTTTCAATATCACTGTGGTGAATATAGAATTGCGGTTTTAAAGATTTTCGTGGTGCTGCGTCAATGAACTATGCTGGGTTGTCAAAAAAAAGGTTCAAAAATAAAAGAACGTAATGTATGTGTTGGATATAATAAACGGTTTTTTTTGCACATTTTCAATTCACCATCGTGGTGATATAGAATTGCTGTTTAGGTGATTTACGTAGAAGATGCTTGCGTCAATGAAACAAGTTGCTGGGTGTGCATTAGTCAAAAAACAGTAACTGTTAGGTTTTGGTGATATAATAAAACGGTATTTTTTGCTCACCTTTCATGTTTCACTGTGGTGAATATAGAATTGCTGTCTTTAAGTTTTTATGTGGATGCTGCGTCAATGAAACATTGCTGTGTGTGGAAAAACGTCAAAAAAACGTTATGTATGTTTTGGTATAATAAACGGTATTTTTGTCACCTTTTCAATTCACCTGTGGTGAATCTGAATTGCTGTTTTAAGATTTACGTGGATGCTGCGTCAATGAACAATGCTGTTGTGTGGAAAGTCAAAAATCACGTAACTGTTATTGTTAGGTTATACTAAAAAGGTATTTTTTGCACCTTTCAATTACTGGTGAATCTAGATTTTGCTGTTTTAAGATTTGTACGTGGATGCTGCGTAATGAACCATTGCTGGTGTGTGCAAAAGTCAAAATAGAAGCGACGTAACTGTTATGTTTTGGTTTAATAAACTCGGTATTTTTTAGCACCTTTCAATTCAACTGGGGTGAATATACGATTGGCCTGTTTTATAGATTTACGTGGTGCTGCGTCATGACAATGCTGGGTGTCAAAAGCTCAAAAAACACGTAAATGTTATGTTTTGGTAGTAATAACTGGTATTTTTTGCACCTTTCAATTCACCTGTGGTGGAATAATGAAATGCTGTTTTAGTAAGATTATACCGTGGGATGCTGCGTCAATGACAATGCTGGGTGTGCTAAAAGTCAAAAAACAGTAAACTGTTATGTTTTCGTATGGTCACTGTATTTTTTTTGCACCTTTCACATTCACTTGTGGTGATATAGAATTGCTGTTTAAGATTTATGTGGATGCTGCGTCAATGAAACCAATGTGGGTGCGGCAAAAAGTCATAAAATACACTTAATGTTATGTTTCGTATGATTCACGGTTATTTTTTGCAACAAACAACTGTCTGACTACCAAGATTGCTGGATTGTAATTAGACTGCACGGTGGTATATCAACAGTCCTAGGTGTGATGGGTAAAATTTAAAATGAACACATAATCTGAAATTGTATCCTGATAATAAAAGTGGTGTTTTGCACCTAACAAAGAGGACCTTTGCATATTTCTAGAAATGATGTGTATCCAATATAACGTTCAGGCTTGCCCTAATATCCAGGAAATATTTCAATAGCAAACTGTTTAATATAAAGATATTCCGCTACAATGTCTACACTAAGTCTTGGGAACTTTATGCCAGTGTTCTTTATAGATAGAGTTCGTCTGTGTTCGCCCGCGGGGGCCACCTTGCTCTCCACCGCCGTGAATTACAGCGGTAAGATGCTGCTTTAAAATTCTCTCTGTAGCTAACTACCATAAAATCTTCAAATCTCTAATATTTAACTAAATTGGAAGGATCACAGCTATAGTAGAGGTTTTTCTGTGCAGAAATAGACTAATTTCGCTGAGCTGTTGGCCACAGGCAGAGCGCAGGTCCTATCCTATGAGACGCTGAGAGTCACTGCGGCTGAAACAGGCAACGCTTTTCTATGTAAAACGATGGTCATGTGATTTTCCCATCCATCGCACCCCATCACATCTCATGTCATGTCGTCGCACACACATCTCAGACCCTGTCTCTTCTGTAATATGATTTGCTGGCCGCCAAAATTAGCAGGAAGTGGCCGAAAGAAGGCGCGATCTTAATAGATGTGCGCAGATTTTAACCTTAATTATCGCATGATCTGGGAATTTTGCGAATCACCATAAAAAACCTTGCCGGATTTAACTTTGTCGTTAAAATAATCGCTCAACATACTTAATTTCAGTGGCTAAATCAGGGGACAATAGCTGAGCAACAGGTATCCTTGGGCTATAAGGTTGGCCTGATACTACTGGGGATGCGTTGCTGGCACAGAATTTATAGATAGAGCATCAGCCTTCACATTTTTCGCAGAACCAGGTCTGTAAGTAAGTACTCTATAACTAGGTAAGGTTCTTATGATCGTAAGAAACCGTGACTGGAATGCAAGGCACCTTGGAGGAGTGGCGCCATTCCTCTGAAGGGCCCACTTAATAGCCAACAACTCCCGGCTTCCCCAAACTCATATTCATTTTCAGTTGAGGAAAACTTATGTGAAATGAAGGCACAAGGGTGAAGGTTAGTCATAGCAGGGGACCCCTGAGACAAGACCGCCCCTGCACCATACTCGGAAGCATCAACCTCAACGACAAAGGGTTTGCTATGATCTACTTGCATCAACACAGTAGCTGATACAAAACACTGCTTAAGCTTCTCAAATGCATCTTTGGCCTCAGGTTGCCAATTACTGAACTTTACCCCATTCTTAGTCATGCCAGTCAAAGGCTGAACTAGGACAGAAAAATTACGAATAAATTTACGATAGTAATTAGCAAGCCCTAGGAACCGCTGCAGGGCCTTCAGAGATGATGGGCGGACCCAATCGAGAATGGCCTGAATTTTACCGGGGTCCATACGAAATGAGTTAGGAGTCAGGATGTACCCAAGAAAAGGTACCTCCTGCTCTCCAAAAACACATTTTTCAAGCTTGACAAACAAACTATTTCCTTCAGGATTTGCAATACCTGTCATACGTGTTTAACGTGGGATGACCAATATTCCGAATAGATTAAAATGTCATCCAGGTAAACGACCATACAACAACCAATGAGTTCACAGAAAACATCATTAACCAGGTTCTGGAACACCATGGGAGCATTACACAACCCGAACGGCATCACCAGATACTCAAAATGACCTTCAGGAGTGTTAAACGCGGTTTTCCACTCATCCCCTTCTCGGATACGGATGAGGTTATAGGCCCCTCTAAGGTCCAACTTGGAAAACCACTTTGTTCCCTGGATTTGATTGAACAGATCAGGGATCAAAGGTAACGGGTATTGTTTTTTTACCGTTATTTTATTCAGTTTACGGTAATCTATGCATGGACGGAGGCCTCCATCCTTTTTTCCTACAAAGAAAAACCCTGCATCCATGGGAGACACCGAAGGTCGGATATGCCCCTTCTGTAAGCTTTCTGCAATATACTGTTTCATTGCTAGTCTCTATGTACCAGATAGATTATATATCCTTCCCTAGGGAAACCTCACTCCGGGCAATAGGTCAGACCTGTCAGAGAAGGGACGATGCCACACATAGGCAGCGGCCAACTGACTATGGAGGATTTCCCTATAGTATTTGAGTTTGTCCTCCCTATCAGCAGCTGGGGAAAAGGCTCCCATTTTGGAACGGTAGCGAGGGTCCAATAGGGTGGAGAGCCAGAAGCCATCCCTCTGCCGGATGCTGACTATTCGGCTGTCACTAGCCAGGCAAATCAGCATGCTGCGAGCCATCTGCACAAGTGACTCCGAGGGGCTCCCTGCCTCCATCTCCACTGTATACTGCCATGGTGCTTGCGGGTCATCTGCCTCGTCTTCCTTATCTCCATCTACCTCCTCCAGCTGCTCCTGCTCCTCCTCTATTGTCACCTGGGTAGAAAATCCACTCATTTTGTCAGACAATGCTTCTGCTCCGATGTCCTCCTCCTCCTCTTCCAGTTCAGTACCCACCGGACTCATGTGGCCGCGAGATGTAGTCTCCACTAGTGTTGAGCGATTATAAGTTGAAATCGGCACGGTTTCTATGTTGATCGGATTTTTTCGATCACGCGATAATTTGGTTTAAAATCTGCGCATAATCTATTAATATTGCGCCATTTTCGGCGCTTCCTGTCATTTTGGCGGCCAGAAAATCAGCTTAGAGAATAGAGCAGGGTGAGCTGGGTGTGCGACGTCATGACTGGGATGTGTATGGTTGTGATTGGCTGGAAAAATCACATGACCTCGTTTTACATAGAACAGCCCTTCCTGTTCATGATCAGTGTGTGTCTGTGTCTCATAAGAGCAGGACGTGTGCTCGGTCTCTCTCAAAACAGCTCAGCAAAACTATTCTCTTTGTTCACACACACAACTATGCTTTTAGCTGTGAACATTAGAACTTAGGTAGATTAGAGATTTTCAGTTTTTTAGTTACTTAGGCTGAGAATTTTAAAGAAGCACCTAGTGCTGTACAGCCGTGGGGGAGGGGGGTCGGGGGGTGTGCGGGTGAACACAGACAGGCTGGCAGGCAGGCAGGTAGGCAGGCTTTTGAAAGGAGAGTGGATAATTGTGCTGCCCTGCATTGAAATGGGTTTTTATTAACAGTTTTTGGCCAGTTTTGTTGAAATATTAGCTTGTATTTTGTGCAACCTGTACTTATATTAGGATACAGATCTTTTCTAGTAACTGCAGGTGTATTTGATAGGTGCAAAACTCATCTTTTATTATCTGTACACGATTTAATTAGGTTTTTTTTCACTTTGGCACGCTCAGTTTTGTTCAAAGACCCACTTTGTTCTTACAATAGGATACAGAACTTTTCTAGTCACTGCAGGTGTATTTATAGGTGCAACAACCACGTTTTGTTATCCGTATACATTTAAATAGGTGTTTTTTTTACTTTGGTGCTGCCCAGTTTTGTTCATAGAGCCACCTTACACTTAAATTTGAATACAGCAATTTTGTAGTCACCGCAGGTGTATTTATAGGTGCAAAATACACCGTTTGTTATCCGTATAATTTTTAAATAGGTGTACTGCACTTGGTGCGGCCCTATTTTTTTTTCAAATAGTCACGTTGTACGACAATTCTGATAGAAAAATTTTCTAGCAACTGTTCTCGTTTGTCATTACTGCAAAAAACGCAATGTCTCATCCGTGTAACTTCTGAATAGTTTTATTGCGCTCGTTGAATCTCAGTCTGGCGCAGATTGCGCACTTGCATGATATCTTGTTGAAAACTATCAATTCCTAGTCCTACTGGGCAGTTGTAAATCCCTGGGACTGAAGGAAGAACACTGTTGATTTTGTCTTACAGCTCTTCCACCAGACCGCATTTCACAGGTATTCGCTAGAAACCTTTCAGTTTCTAATCCTAGTTGGCTGTAGGGAATTAGAGGGATTTAAGAATAGCTGTGATTTGCAGTCTTTTAATAAGAGACTGTCAAAAACTCTTCCATACCTTCTTAAATTTTTATCTTTCTGAACATGGAGCGAAATGCAGGTGGTAAGCAAGCAAAGAGGGGGGTAGGACATGGAGGTAGAGGTACAAAAGAAGGTGCTCCTTCCAGTGCTGGCGACAACACGCATGCCAGCGGATCGTTGGTCGCAGGACCGTCAGGCCTGTCATCGCTGGGTCAGGGCCCTGTGAAATGCAGCTATACTACAGGTCATAATCTAAAAAATGTGGTTTCTAACAGACATTTGTTCTTCAACAATTGTCCAAAGTGGCCTCAAGGTGATGGGCTGTCAAAAACAGGAATAGGTAGGACACTGTTAATGGACACATATTGCAAAATGACTTGTTTTTGCAAGATCTTTAAAATAGCTAGCAATTCCTGTAGTGAGACAACCCATTTAATACAATTAAAAAAAAGAGAAACAAAGACGTGGTAGGATTCCATCCTATTTTAAAAATGTGTTTTCTAACATTAAACTACTAAAAAACTTGCAAGTACAAAATAGCTGATACAAATATTCCTCTGACTTGTACAAGGGAGGTACAGGAAGACTTGAACAGATGTAGGTTACCCATGACAGGTATAGTCAATGTCCAGTTCAACTAAAATGGTGGTTGAAAGACTCCTTTTCCCGGCACCTTTTAAGCTGTGGGTCAGACAGGTTTAATGGTCATACTGCGATACAGGACAGATATAGTTAATGTCCAGTTCAACTTTAAAATGGTGGTTAAAAGACTCTTTTCCAGCACTTTTTTAATCTGGGGGTCATGCAGGTTTGGGCTCATGCTGTGGCCCAGGACAGGTATAGTTAATGTCCAGTTCAACTAAAATGGTGGTTCAAAGACTCCTTTTTCCGGCACTTTTAAATTTGTGGGTCAGACAGGTTTGGGGCTCATGCTGCGGTCCAGGATAGGGATATTCAATGTCCAGTTCAAGTAAAATGATGGTTCAAATCATACTACCTTCTGGCAATTTTTAATTTGTGGGTCATGCAGGTTTAAGGGTCATGCTGTGGTACAAGACAGGGATAGTGAATGGTCTGTGATTTTCTTTCTGTGGCTTTTATAACTTAAGTGTGTTGCCTAAGATGTAGCACGCATCCATTTGACTGTTGTAGATGTTAATTCCAGCTTCTCCAGCCCTGTTTGGGTGTAAGAATGAAGGTGTTGTTCCTCTCCCATAGACTTTAATGGTCATCGGCGATAATCTATTATCGACTGTCGGAAATCGTCTTGATAATTGCCGATATCGACTATCGACCCGATGACGATAGTCAACGTAATCGTTCATCACTAGTCGCCACGTCTCCAGTCCCCTGCCCAGACAAATTTTTCAGCATCTGTTCCAGGACATGAAGCAGTGGAATGACGTTATTCATCCCGTAGTCCTGGCGACTGACAAATAACGTGGCCTCCTCGAATGGCCTCAACAAACGGCAGGTGTCACGCATGAGCTGCCACTGGCTGACATCAAAGTTACACAGGGGAGTACTCCTGTCTGCCGGGATCATCAAGAAATCGTTAAGGGCGTTTCTCTGTTCAACATGGGCCCAAACCCCCCAATGTCCCGGGTTTTGGTTTTCCCAAAGGGGGGTTTGGAAAAACATCGCATATCAGGGGTGTTTTTTGGGGGAACCCGTTCTGCAGCTGAAATTCGAGGGGGTTTTCCCTTGGCATTGTGAAATGGATAAAAGTGCAGCAAGTTTCCGGGCCCCCATTTTCAGAATCTTCGAAATAAAGTGGAAGCCCTTCGGGAAACCCCTTTTTCAACCAGTTTAAACCAAAAAGGGCCTATGCGGGGAAACATGGCCCAAAACCCCTCCTGGGGGGCAGCGGGGAAAACCATTTTAAACCCCCCATTGTCCGCACCATGGTTCCTTTTTCCCAGTTGGTGCGGAGAAAGCCAAACATCGTTTTCTTGCTCATACGCGGAGCATTCCTCCCCTTTGTGATTTATTTTAGCCGGGGAAAAGCCGGTGAAGAACTGCATGACCCCCCGCTGTCCCAACACATGGGGGTTTTGATGGAGCATTACTTTTTGGAAGGCGAATGGTGGTGGTGGAGGAGGAGGAGGCGGACATTGGCGCAGGAGCCGCAGTTTGACAACGTGGAGGAGAAAGCGGCGTCTCCTGTCCAAGTTGTTGGTATGCTTGGGCAGGGAGCACATTCACCCAGTGGGCCGTAAAGGACATGGACCGGCCCTGACCGTAGTTACAGCTCCAGACGTCCGCGCTGCCATGCACCTTTGAACAAACCGATAAGCTCAAGGACTGGCCTACTTTCTGTTCTACATATTTATGAAGTGCTGGTACTGCCTTTTTGGAAAAGAAATTACGGCTTGGAACTCTCCATTTTGGCTCGGCACAAGCCATTAGTTCTCTGAATGGTGCAGAGTCCACCATTTGGAAAGGGAGGGACTGCAGTACCAACAACTTGGACAAGAGCACGGTCAGCTGCTGCACCTTAGGATGGTTGGACGCATACTGTTATCTCTTTGCAATCGCCTCGCTGAACAACTGGTGGCGCCATGAGTAGCGAGGAGCAGGAGCATTTGGCAGCTCCCTTCTGCAGAGGTGGTGGAGCCTTGACTGGCTGCAATGGCATGCGTGCAACTGGCCGCTGCTGCTGTGGCGGCAGGATGGACCACCACATCTGAGCCACGTTTCTCCCAGGCCACCGGATGGTGACGCTGCATGTGTTGACGCAGAGCCGTGGTGCTAACGCTAGTCCCCTGACCACGCTTCACTTTCTGCCCACATATTCTACATATACCCATATTCGGCTCCTCTGTTGTCTTAGCAAAGAACTGCCACACCGCCGAGTAGCTGATTTTACCGCCAACGCTCCGCACTGAGTGACTACTACCACCGCTGCTTCGCTGAGCCCCTGTGCCGCTACTTTCTTGGACCTGCGAAGCGGGTTTTCTACCCCATGGCCGCTTGGCTCCCAACCTCACACTGCTGCTGACTCACGGCCACACAACCCACTTGCTGGCTGCGCTGCTGCCTGACGCACAAGCTGACGCCCTCTTCTCCTGACGATGATGAAGCCCTTGCTTCACCCGGCTCCCAAGTGCGGTCGGCTACATCATCATCTATTTGTGTTTCATCGTCACTGCTGTCCTCATCACCGGTCTTGGTATGCAGAGGCTGACCCCTCACAACATGACCTCCCATGCCACTCTCCACATCTATACTTAGAAGCAGGGGATACTGGCCCCATTTCTTCGCTGCCAAGTAGCTGACTGCCCTCCTCAAATTGATCATCCTCGCTATATAGTGGCGCTGAGCTCAAACCACATAGTAGATCTCTGGCTGAGGGAACCGGATTTGACAGAGGCGGGTTGAGGACAGGTGAGACCGCTGACCCACTCCCGGGCCATGCCAACTAAGGGTTGTATCTGACGATCCCACCGACTCTTGGCTGGGTTGTCAGATGTCATCTGGGAGGATGTGGATGACCTAGTCAACCAATCAAGAACCATTGGGTTGCTAGTCACACACGGCCGCTAAAATGACAGCGCAGTGTGGCCTCACCCAGTGACCCCTGCCGACGTCCCCGCGGCTG
>JAODAL010007479.1:0-124867 GCA_025379985.1 Phyllomedusa bahiana | reverse complement strand
TAAAACAGCAAAACTCGGAGAGCAACACCAACAGCTGGGATCTAAAGAATCACCACGGGGGCAGCTGACAGAAGGGATTTTTAAATACCCCGACCCAGCCAGGGATTGGCTCAAGTGCTTCAAGCATCAAGCACCAAGTCGCACCCTGACTCAGGCTGAAACAGAATCCTAAAAGGGCTGACCGTGAGCCATCTCAAGACCTTTGCAACCTTATTATTGCAAAACATATTGATGGCATTGGTTATAAAAGAATTTCTAAACTACTGCAGGTTCTAGTGAGCACTGTTGGGGCCAAAATCCGGAAGTGGAAAAACATCATTTCACCATAAGCTGGCCACGAATAAGTGCTCCGCGCAAAGTTTCAGAGAGAGGAGTGAAAAGAATTATCAGAAGAGTGGTCAAAATGCCAAAGACAACTTGTAGGGAGCTATAAAAAGATCAGAAATCAGCAGGTACAATTGTTTCAAAGAAAACAATAAGACATGCACATACAGCCAAATCTACAATGTAAAGGTTTCAATCAAAGCATATTCATGTGTTAAAATGGCCCAGTCAAAGTGCAGACCTTAATCCCAATGAGAATCTGTGACAGGACTTGAAAATTGCTGTTCACAAATGTTCACCAACCAATCTAGAGCAATTTTGCAATAAAGAATGAGTAAACTTTCCAGCCTCTAGATGTGAAATGCTGGTAAAGACATACCCCAACAGATTTGTAGCTATGGGGGTTCCTACAAAGTATTGTTTTAGGAGGGGCCAAATACATATCCACACTACACTTTTTAGTTTTTTAATTTTCTCAAATTTGGAAAAGCACGTATATTTTCTTTACACTTCACAAATACTTTCTACTTTGTGTTGTTCTATCACATAAAATATCAATAAAGTACATTTAAGTTTGTGGCTGTAACGTTTAAAAGGGTATGAATACATTTGTAACCCCCATACATATTTACTTGGTGGCGTGTTCAATACTTATTTCACCTGCTGTATGTCTTTCTTCAAACATACTATGTAACTACAGGCCATTCCACTGCAGTGTACCCTGTATTGTGTCACGGGAAACACTTACTCCATTCTGACTTTCTACTTTTAGAGCTAACTGAAGTGAACTTGCATGGAGATTTGCTTTAAACCTTCTTATCAGAAGATGCTCCTAAACAGTAGTTGTTAATTTCAATGGTTGACTTGGCCGTCTTTGTTACATTTCCATCTTTCTTATATTTTTTATGATTTTTGCTACAGTATTCTCTCTGATAACTAAAGCTTTGCTGATCTTCTTGTAGCCTTCACCTTTCTTGTGTAAAAAAATTATTTTCTTTCTCAGGTCTCATGACATTTCTCTTTCATGTGATGCCATTACTGGCATCATGAAATGAGAAGGGATCTTTAATAGTTACCTGTCTGCTGGACACCTGTTTAACACCTTACCGACATTGGATATATGAGTACGGCCTAACGGCAGTAAGAGGCTTTGTAGCAGGATTGCAGCACGATTCCTCTACATAGCCGCCAGATGTTAGCTGCTAATTGCTAATAACGCCGCTGCAATTCCACTCTGTTTAACCCCTTAGACACCGTGGTAAATATTGCCATGGCATCTAAATCAGTAAGAAACGGTGCCGCGCACCGTTCCTCACTTCGATCGAGGTGCTCGTGTGAAGGCTTCCATTGCCGCCACGTTTTCGATTTTGCTACTTCTGGCCCCAGGCAAGAAGTATTAAAATTGCCATCTTTGTACCCCCTAATGCTTTGTATTACAAGGCATTAGGCTGTAAAAATGATTGCGACCCCTGGTGGTGAAGCACCGTAGAGGGACTCAAAGTTAAAGTAAAAAAAAAAATTATACATATTTGGCATCACTGCATCTAAGAAGTCAGATCTATTAAAAAAATTTAAATAAATGTTATCAAAAAATTTGCAGGTATTAAAAAATGGTAGTAATAAAAAGTACACTTCAGCCTGCAAAAATGCACCCTCACTCAAGTCTGTAAGTGTTAGTACAAAAAAGTTAGAAAATGGTGCGGGCGCGCACACTTCAAAAAAAGAAAATGTTTGCATAACAGAAACCATGCAGGTTTGGTATTGCCGGATGCATATCAACTCGTAGAATACAGATAACACATCATTTTTACCAAAGATTTAACTCCGTAAAAACAAAACTCCTGCAAACATGGTGCAAGTAATTTTTTTTCCCGTTTTGCCCCAATTAGAATTTTTTTGCAGTTTCCCAGTATATTCTATAGTAACATGAATAACATCATTAGAAAGTACATCTTGTCCCACAAAATAAAAGCGCTCATATTTCTATGTAGATGAAAAAGTAAAAAAGTTATGGCTCTAGGAAAGCGGGAAGGGAAAAACGAACGTGAAAAAAAAAATAGGACTTGGCATTAAGGGGTTAATGAATAGTTAGACTCAAATGTTGTAAGGAATTCTTGTTAATTAGAATTTGCTCCAAAGGGTATGTCCACATGACATACTTAAGGCACGTACTTTGCAGCATATTTGTGTCGAATTATGTGCCGCAAGTACACTTCAAATAATGGTTATACAGCACTCATTGTCGCTCAGATGACAATTATTTAACACTTGTACCCTATGCGCCATAAAAGAATTGACTTATCAATTCTTTTGCGACGCTCACGCACTGAGGAATAGAAAAGTACACGAAGTAGAAATCTGCCTCAGGCAATTCCACATTGAAAATACTCGCTTGCAAACACATACTTTCAATGGAGCTAATGAACGCATTTATGGCGCGCAAAAGTGAACGCTGTAAATATGGCGTGTAAACTCATTCCAAGAGTTTCAGTTGGTTCCACTTTTTTGAAACGTGGTCTTGAATTAAATTGTTAGGAAAATGTCTTTTTTGGGTGTATCCCATAGAACATTTGAAAGGAAACAAAAGGTTTTCTGAGAAATTTGTTGGGGTGTACTCATTTATGCTGAGTACAGTGTATTGTAGATATTGCTGTTCATGCTTGTTGAAGGGCCCAGTAGTTTTCTTTTAATTCCCTCTTACAATGTCCTATAATGTGCTCAGTGTTGGGGAAAAAAAGCTACTTATTATGTGTTGACTCTTGTTGGCTGGCCCGTATACTACTCCGCTCATGTACATGGGGATACAAATGGGGGGACTAAGCTGTTGGGCATCTGTGACTGCCATCACTAGAAACATTAGGTGAACATTTTAAGAAGGACTTAAATGGGTTGTCCCACTATAAGGATTGCTTTTTATGTTAAAGGTCTTGCAAAATCAAGTCACTTTGCACTATATGTCCATTAACAGTGTCCTACCTGTTCTGAGATATCCCCTCTTGTATGGGCTGCATCAGCTCCTCAGGTCGCTATAACTACAGACCTGTTCAATCTCTCATGATAGGCTGCCAGCACTGGTTGCTATAGTTACAGACCTGGCTTCTACTGCAGCCTAGTAGAAGCCAGTAAACACGCCACTAAATTCAAAATGACCAAGAAAACCGGACTTAGGCAAGATTAATCAATGTAGTAAGACAACCCCTTTAAGGAGTACCATAACGAGTATGTAACAGCAATATCTAGAAACAGGAGCAGTTAATAAAATTATTCCATATCTTTAAAGGGGTGTTCCAACAGTATAAAATACTTGTTCACATCACAGGTGCAGCCTATCACAGGTCACAGTGGTCCCGTGCATGTCAATGTTGCTCCCTGTGATTGGCTGCACCTGTCACGTGAGCAATGAATGTTTACAGCTACAGCCGGGATCATCGGGAACGCAGCGGCGACGGAAAAACAGCATAATGACAGCATCCAGTAGGTAAGTATGATTCTTTTCTTCTATTTTCCCTCATGCCCCGACAGACTGACGAGCATTTTATACTGTCGGGACACCCCTTCAATTATTAGATGAACCCTTTAAAAATACATAGAGTAACCACAGTGGAGTTTATCATAGGCATTTCAATAATTAGAAAATGGCACCGTGGTTCATTGTGGCCCCTGATCAATCCACTGGGATGCGATCATACAGTGTCATGACAGCTGGGGGCTTAATGAAGGTCTCTATGGCTGCCATCTTACTACCCCTACATCCCTAAGGCAGCGTATAATAGGAGAGCCATTATTATAAACTGTTTTGCAATATATCACTATGACAGAATAGTGTATAAGTGATTGCACCTCCTAATAGTCAAGTATCCTAGCGGGAATAAAAGTGCAGCTAAAAAAAAAAGGTAGAAAAAAAGCGATATGTATTTTAAAAGTAATAAAACAATGAAAATTTTAGAAAATTTCACCAACCTGCAGGATTAACCCCTTAACGACCGCGCACCATCTTTTGACGTCGGCCGGTGTGAGTCGTTCGTCTACAGCGACATCTTTTGGCGTCACTGCAGACCTAAGGGTTTGTGGCGCCCGGCCCCGATCCAAGCCCCGATCCCAGAGCATGTCCTGTGAGCACCGGGGTGCAGAGAAAACCTCCGAAACCCGGTGCTTTAACCCTTTGATTGCTTTGATCAAAGGGTTCCCCTACTCTGTCGGGTGATCGGAACGCCCGGTGACCCGACAGAGCCCGGGGAATGGCTGCACAGTCAGCTCTGGGGACCTACAGTGGCCCCAGAGCTGTCTGTGTAACAAGCCAGTGAGTAGGAAACACTGTGTGGTGTCCTAATCACTGCCTGTGTCAGACTGACACAGATTATAATGTATTAGCATATATGAATATGCTAATACATAACCAACTGTAAAAAAAATGTAAAACAGTTATCACTTCATGGGATTAAAAAAAAAGTGAAAAAAACAGAAAATGTGTAAAGAAAAATGAATAAAAAAACAGAATAAAATAAAAATAAATATTTAATAAAAAATAATTGTGCATGAATTACACACACAAACAAACCTACACATATTAGGTATCCACATGACCGTAATAACCTGTAGAATTTATCTAACAAGTTATTAAGTGTGAAATGTGAACGGTGTAAAAAAAAATGTAAAAAAAACTAAAAAAAAAATGTCAATTTTTTGTAAAAAAAACTCTGCAATTATTTATAAGTGAACTTAAACTATTCCCCCATAAAGTACAACTTGTCTTGAATGAAACACCACCTCATCCAACTGCATCATTGAAAAAATAAAAAAGTTACAACTGTTGAAACTCAAGGAGGCAAAAACAAAAAAAACGTTCTGGTCATTTACTACTTTTCAGGCCTGGGAGGTAAGGGGTGAAGAGAAAATGTAATTAACCCTGCACAATGAACTCTTTAAAATCTAGATCCCCAGAAAAACGACAGTAAAATATTTTTTATGTTCCACTCCACAAAATTCTTTTTGGTTTCCCAGAGCATTTTGTTGTATAAAGTTATGGGTCCAGAAAGGCGGGAAGGAAACAATGAATGTGATAAAAAGCAAAAATCTTTGCAGCAGGAAGGAGTTAAATAAGTAAAAAATATTGCTAACCACACAGTGACATAATTTTCCATTGTGATATCACCTCAGAATATAGAAGTTAACACAAGAAGGTTTACCTTTTAGTGCATATTTTCCGAGAAACCATCAGTTGTGCTTGATTCATTATAAGCTGCTGTGGGTAAGAGTGTCAGACTGAGGCATCCACATATAGCCCTTCGCTTTCATGTCTTCAAACAAAAACTCAAAACAATCATGCACTGGCAGCAGCTATATTGAAGCTACAAGTGGAAAAAGTCTCTGAGTGGTTCCTTATGCCTCTCATCTGTGAATAGTGAGGCTGTATCAAAACATTACTGGTTGGAAATTCTAATAATAAGGGCATGTCCCCACGGCAAGGGTTTTCGGCCGGTTTTTCAGCCGGTTTGCGGTTTTTCAGAAGGTAAAGAGGAGGCAGATCTGAAGCAGCAGGATTTTCAGGGTGAATTTGTCAGCAAATGGTTAGCACACTGTTAATAGTTATAGTAAATCGCCGAATTCAGTGGGTTGGATTTCTAGAAGGAGTGATGAAGCCTGCAGTCTGCTTTGGGAAATGTGAACAACTTCTGGGCAAGAGCATCCACTGGTTGTCAGTTTAAACCCAACAAAGGGGATTCTGTAATTATGAGTAATGTGGATGGCAGTAAATGTGTACTTTTGCTGTAATACACCTAAATGATTACTTTTGAATCCAGTCCAAGAGGTCCACACTTCACTCACCTCTTTCCTTACTCCAATCATAGAACAATATATATTCATATTTACTGTGCTAGGATATGCCATCATTTTATGATGTGTGAGGTTCAACCTTTTGCACCCAAACTCCTGTGAAAGAAGGGGTTTTAGTGCTTGGCGTCCCCCTCAGATCCTTGGCGTCCCCCTCAGATCCTAACATGATGGCATATCCTAGTGATATAATATCACTTTACGAGATACAAATTTCCCTTTAAAGCACTTGAACATTGTCGAAATTGGAAAAAAAAATATTTTTACCTATGTTATCCTAAAGGGGTTGTCCACGTTGATAGTAAATTAAATAATGTGCTAGTACAAGCCCAAAAAAACTATACTCACCTTCCTTCTCACCTCCATTCTAGCTGGGTTTCCCGGGCATTCTGTTTACCTCTGTTCCAAACATTGATTGGCTGCAGTGGTCAGTGGTCCAGTGTTTACTGCTGCTTTCCTTCCTCCACCAATGATCTGGCACCATATCCTGTTTAAAGGACTCTCTTAAATTAACTTGCCTAAGTAAAACAGTTCTTTCAACCAAGTGAAATGCTACCTGCAATGACCTTCTGCCTCCTTTCCATTCTGACCATACTTCATTGTCCTTGCACTGACCTTCTGCCTGATTTTCATGCTGACCATACTTTTCCATCCTTGCACTGACCTTTTGCCTATTTTCTATGCTGACCATACTTCACTGTTCCTTCACTGACCTAATGCCTGTTTTCATGCTTCCCATATTTTGCTATCCTTGCAATGACCTCCTGCCTGTTTTCCATGTTGACCATACTTCGATGACCTTGCACTGATGTTCTGCCTGTTTTCCATGCTGACAATACTTTGCCATCCTTGTACTGACCTTCTGCCTGTTTTCCCTTCTGACCATACTTTGCTGTCCTCACACTGACCTTTTGCCTATTTTATTTGCTGTCCATACTGTGCCAACCTTCTGCCTGTTTTCCATGCTGCCCATATTTTGCATCCTTGCACCAACCTTCTGCCTGTTTTCCTTGATGAACGTACTTTGCTGTCCTTGCACCGACCTTCTGCCTGTTTTCCTTGATGAACGTACTTTGCTGTCTTTGCACTGACTTTCTGCCTATTTTCCATACTGCCTATACTTTGCCATCCTTGCACTGACCTTCTTCCTGTTTTCCATATTGACCATACTTTTCTGTCCTTGCACTAACCTGCTACCTGTTACCATGCTGACCATACTTCGTGGTCTTTGCTCTGACCTGCTGCCTGTTTTCCATGCTGACCATACTTCGCTGTCTTTGCTCTGACCTGCTGCCTGTTTTCCATGCTGACCATACTTTGTTGTCCTTGCACTGGCCTTCTGCTTATTTTCCATGTTGACCATACTTCACTGTCATTGCATTGGCCTTCTGCCTGTTTTCCATGCTGACCATACTTCACTGTCCTTGCACTGGACTTCTGCCTGCTTTCCATGCTGACCATACTTCGCTGTCCTTGCAGTGGCCTTCTGCCTGCTTTCCATGCTGACCATACTTCGCTGTCTTTGCACTGGCCTTCTGCCTGTTTTCCATGCTGACCATACTTCACTCGTAGGTATTATTCGTGATTATGATTAAAAGTTAAGTTTTATTATTTGTTAAGGGTACTCGGTTTAATGCAGTGAACAAGTCTTAAAGGTTGCATAAAAGATGATCCAGTTAGCGGTGATTTTCCAACCTTCTTGGACAACTCATTTTGCTCTCCAGCTATATTGACATAAAGTTACATGAAAGACAACGTGAAACTTTACATATCTAATGAACTTCTAAATGTGCATCCATCTTTAAAAGATCTCTTTTATTATATGCAAAAATGTCTTATAGTGAAGCCATGCAAGTAGAGAGACTAGTTAAAACCAATATTCCTGGAAAACTTTTTTTTATTAATTTTTGGCAGTATTTTCTTTTATTTACGCAATACTATGCCATTAAAAATTACATTAAAAATCTTTTTCTTTTTTACCTGAGATTACTAAAAAGATTAAACTCCTGAATGGCAGGGCAGACTAATATCATTTTACTATAGTTGCTGCTTTTCTCTGTGCAGTCTCATTACAAATAGCAGGTAATTACATACTGCATTGCCTATTGTTCTTTGGACAGGGATAGAAAAAGTTAGGGCAATAAAAAGATCAGTACTTCAAAGTATACTGTGTTAAAGGGGTTTTGCCACGAAGTGAGTTCCTTACCTGTTATCTGGTCATGAGAGAATATAAACACAGCACGCTGAGTCATGAACGGCTGCAGGGGTGAGAGGGAGGGGGATGAGCATTTCTAAAGTTTACTCAAATAATAACATTACAACTAGTGAATTCTCTAAACAGCAGACAACCTCATACACTGCACTTTCTCCCCAGTCCATTGCAAGCTCCTTCATGTTCCCTGTCATCAAATAAGAAGTGCAAACACTCAAGCGCGGCCAGATCAGCTCTCCTGTCAGCTCCTGGTCGTGTCTAATGTAAACTTTCAGAAAACTACGCGGGACTGAGCAATGCTGTAGCTCTCACAGGCTTCACTTTTTGTAATCACATATATTATGAAAAGTGATTAAATACCCATTTTGGAGGATCCCACGTCAACATTACATTGTGGAAAAACCCCTTTAATCTTTTCTGCATGGGAGGCGGTTTTACACTTATCAGGTTCACAGTTGATAGTTCTTACACATCCCAGGCCATAAGTGGCCAGGCAAATGACCGTAAACCAATCTGTACATAGGGGAACTTTAAAAAAATGATATAGAAAAAAAACAGCCACCCAATTAAAAAAAAATTCTTATAATAGTCGCTTATTGCTGTCAATATGTGAAAAGAAAAAATTCTGAGATGGTAGCGTCCCTTTAAACTTTCTTTGGAGGAGTGGCAGTTAAGATGGATCAATAAAGTCTATATTGTGGTACTAAAGATAATATTCTGAGATAACCATGAGAGGCCTGGAAACTCAGGAGATTAGGGCTAGTAGTAGAGGCTAATCTGGGCTAATCATTATATAATCATGCTGGTCATTATCACAATTTCTGGAATCCTTGTTTGAGTAAAAGCTTTTCTTGATCCAAGTTTGGCAGCAAGTTTTATTACTCTTTCCACTCTGACTCGGCATCAAGCTCCTGTTATTTTGTTAAAGAAACGCTTCGTGGCTGCAGTTAATGGAGAAGTTCTCTCCGAGGTGATTTGTTACTGCCCCTTTAAGTCTACAGATCCTGCTAATAAGAGCAGATTTCCTTTTCAGACTACTAACACATTCTTCGTTTTTACCGCCGTAACCAGCAGACAGCAAGTCGAGCCTTTCCTAACACACAGACTGTACAATCGGAAAATAGACTTGCTGCCTGGTACTTCTTTACATTAGGGGAAGATTATACCTCCTGTATCTTCCAGAGTCTGAAGCTATGTCTGCTTATATCAAAGAAAGTTCTGACTTGTGACTTCTTAAAGACATTCTCCCCAGCTGAGAAGAATTAAAGTTTAAAGAAACTTGCACCAGAAAAGTGGCACCATCATTTAAAGGAAGTGCGTCGTCCTGTAACCAACTGTACAGACCACAAGAACCTTATCTATATTCAGACTGCAAATCGTTTGAACCCACTTTACCCATGCTGGTCTCTTTTCTTTTCCAGATTAAATTTCCTCCTTCATTTCTGCCCAGCAAAGGAAAATATCAAGACAAATGCCCTTTCTCACTCTTTTCACCTAGAGACTTACAGTTTGTTATTCTTCTAGATCAGATTATTTTTGCCATACAGGTCTGGAAAGGGCATGTTTTCCCTGGTGTCTATTTTTTAAAATTAGCTGGCTACTCTTGGTATGTAAGTTTTTGTAGTTACTTTCTTATCATTATTGATGGCCAACTCGATCCTGGGATGTAGAACTTCATGGCAGATTGTCTTACTTGTAAGTAAAACAAAGTCCCTTATCAAAGTCCCACTGGATTGTTGCAGACTTACTCTGTTGTCCACACTAGACAGACTAGGCTATACCCTAACTTAGGTGGTGGACAATTTCTCCAATATGTCACGTTTTACTCCACTACCTCTGTAGCTCTTCAGTACTGTTTACCCTTTGCAACCCATTTTGTTTCCTTGGTCATAAAGTTTATCTTCTGTTCAACTTACAATGAAATAGAAGGCAGATCTGAAACAGCCCAAAAATTTCTAGTATCCATTAGGCTGGATCCAAAATCTCATGTTATCAGAGAGGAAGTCTACTGAAGACAGAAAAATCTTCCTTCAGATATGATAAATATTAGAAATATTTGCGAAACCAATAAATCCAAACCCATTTACAAGAATACTTTTACAAATATGTTTGTGCTACCAATATCTACCTCATTATTAATTTCAGTCCAGTGATATATATGGGGAAATAAATCAATAATTGTTTAATTTTCCATATCTTTTTTCTGTAAATAGTTAACTTTTAGTATGTGGCAGTCCTATGAGTATATGTAAAGAACATTTTTCCCTGTGGATATTAATCTTACACACAATATTGAAGGGTACACTTACTCTTCAAACATATTTTATTTCTTGAATGCATCAAAAATAAAAAACAAGATTTTTACTTTTATTAAAATATCCTCTCATTTTGAGTCTGCAACTCTTATCAAGATCTTTGTGTTTCCATGAACCTGCAAACCCCAGTAATATGTTCCATCTCACAATTATTTGTTGCACACATTCTGTACGTGCTGCACATAAGCAAAATGTAGGAAATATGTGAAGGACTTTGGGATCCAATTATACAGGATATGTTTGTAGTCTGTAACTATGGAAACGAATACATAAGGGCCAAATATGTATAATTATGATGCTGCACTCCCAATCGAGGTGCGAGTGCGACATAGAGGGACAACCAATCCATCAGTACCAGTAGTAGAAATTCACGGCACGGCAGTTTTAGAAATTGCCAAGGTAGGAGGAGATGAATGGAGCTTGGATACTAGAGGCATGGCTTATAGTGAAGTGAAGAGTCTACTGCTCTAGAAGTCTTGTCTCCAGCATCCAAGCTCCATTCATCTCTTCCAACCAGATGTTGATTGAAGAAGGCTCAATTATATCCTAGTCTGGGATAACATATTTCTGCTATGATGCTTATTTTTGGAGAATCACATTATATTTTGTTCATATTTGATGTAAAATAAAGACTTTGGCAATTTCTAAAACTACTCAAATAGACTGCCATGGATTTCTACTACTTGCATAAAGGCCATAGACACAAAAAAGTAGCAGAGTTCAATCAAAGCTTTTTGCAAAGCAATTTTTACTTTGAGCCCCATTCCCATTGTGTTTTGGTCCTCTGTCGCCATGTCGGGATATGTCCAGTACATAAAGCATATTTTGATGTGCACTTGACCTATTATTGTTTAGGAGAAACTGGGTTTGCTTTATAGACTCCTAACGCTGCACTGTGGTATATCTCTGAATTTTTTTTATTCATGTTATCCTGATGTATACTGCCCATGGAGAACCAAAATATTGTAGGAACTGGGCCTAAATGGATGCAGATTTCCCAAAAATTTTAAACCCTTTAACTAATTCCAAAATATGTTTTCTGCAACATTTTTTATATCCTTTCTCATTTTATAATTGATGTGAGTATGACTTCTGTGACCATTGCCATTCTAAGAATGAATGGGCCACAAAACTCATTCCATGCTGTTAACCTTTCATTCTCAAAACTATTAAAGGTCAGCTAGTTTGATGGCATATCATACTCCTCTTGTTATACACTTCTTCTTTACATGCTAGACTCTCAAGGGCATTCTTTTAGCCATAATTGCCATTTCATAAGCTTACTACTTTTGCTGATTGTAAAGGGCTATAGAATATGCTAGTGGTATATTGATAAAGGTTATTATTATGGCTAAACGTCCTGTAACTAAAGCTCTTCATATTACAAAGAGTGCAAGGACAGGGAAAGAAAAAAATCTCCACTTAAGAAGAGAAGAACATATGTCTCAGAAATAAATCAGCTCCACAGGATATGAGACTTTGAGTGGGAGAACAAAATGCAGTTGAGGATAATTCAAGATAAACATTTAAAGCTGAGAGAGACGTTATAAAAGTTATAGCAGGAGCAGAAAGTAAAACAAGAGCACAAGTAGAGCAGTATGAGTCCTTCCCCTGTACTTTGAGTGTTTCAATGTCAGTATAATAATAAGCTAGATTTGGAAAGCGCAGTTAGTGTCGGGCTCAGATGGTATAGAATAGATTGCTTCTGTATAATGTATGTATGTATCTTATATCTATCTGCAAACACTGAGATAACAATGTTACGGGAACTGTTTCACGCACAAGTGATTTTAAGGTATTTTCTGTTTATCACACAGGAATATTTAGTAATTAAGAATTTCTGCAGTTTAGGGAAATCTGGGTTATGTACATTTTACATTGGATAAATATATGTTCATAATGGGATGGTAATAACAAAGAGAAAATATAACTGAAGCAATACAAACCTGTCTGCAAATAGTTTCTGCATTTACTCACCGTCAAGTGGACAAGCACTCAGCGCTGGTGGATTCGCTGGAAGGGGTGGAGTGTAGCGGCGGTTTCCAGAGTACGTGCAGGAGGGGAACACTCAGTGCTGGGACAGTGAGCAGAGTAGTAGTGTCCTATCCCTGCGCTTGCTCTTTCTCCTCCATAACATCGGTGGATTCGCTGCTGGTGGAGCTTCATTCAGCGGGAAGGTGGTGTGATAATGTTGGTGCAGACTGAAAAGGAACAGTGTGACAGGGTGCACTTGAGGCCCTGTTAGGGCCAAATTTAAAAGCTGAAGTTAAGGAAAAAATCATTAATCTGGAAATATTAATATTTTCCTTTGGAAAAAAATTATCTAGAGAAAGGAAATGAGGATGAAAATAAAAAAAGAAGTGGAGAAGCATAGATGAAGGCTGATCCTGCAGGCATTAAATATTTGGCTACAGTTCCTTGCAATTTTGGTGAGTGTTATTGGGTAAAAGGTGTCAGAGCATTGCTTGGCCCTTTTTGTTATATGGATGCTATCAGAGAAGCGCATCATGTGCATAGAAAGGCCTGGCTTCATTATGATGAGCAATTTAGGCAGCAGATGGCAGTTTGCCTACATATTAGATGGGATAACAAGGATATTGACTTATGGTTGAGGGTGATAACTCCAATGAGGTATGGGCAGTTATTTCCTGGAAGGACCAGATTGTCTGGCCAATCGGGTTCAGTTGAGGCAGCTAGTCAAAACGGGCTCAAAGTTTGGACTGTGTTGACAGTTCAACAAGACTGTTTGGAAACAGCTGAAAATTTAAGCATGTCTGCTCACATTGCAGTAGAACTGCTCTGGTGAAGCTTCACGCAATACAACCATACCTAGAGAGGTATGGTGATAGGAAGGAAGCAAATTTGTTGCTGGATGGTTTTGCATAGGGCTTCAGTATCTCTCTCCCTATTCATCAAGTTCCTTTTTCTTTGAAGAATCTGCACCACGCTTATATGCTGGGATAGTAGTGGATAAGTTATCTAAGAAGATTTATCTTGGATAGTGATGAGCGATTCGGCCAATAATCTGCTTCGAGTCGATTCCAGATTTTGTGGAATCATCTTGCTGATGTTCGATCCTCGATTGCGATTACTCTCTCCCCCGAATCCCATTAAGTCTATGGAGAGCAACACCAGGTTTCATTTTTTACACCCAAACAATGAGGTTGAAGCTGGAATTAAACATCCACAACATTAAACAGGATACGTGGTTACATCTTAGTCCAAGACAATTAGAACAACAAAAGTCACAGAAACTAAACAAAAATAATTCATTCCCGTTCAATGGCTACCCTGAAAACATTGAGGACGTGTAGCCACAGCAGATACAACATTAAGCAGCTGCTACACGGGGCCCCTTTGACACAAAATAAAGACATCGTTAGTATTAGAAATGGTAACTGGCAGAGCCCCATCACTTTTTGCACTGGGACCCACAACTTGTCATATATTTGGTGGCGAGCAAGAAAAATCTCCCATAGGGAACGTTGAGAAAGCTGCAGGTGGCCCTAGTTACAGTGTGTGTGGTGAGAACCAGGGCTGCTTCATTCATCTATAACCGTATCATTGCCACATGCAGCATATCAAATGTTTGGTGCCCCACCCATTACAACTTCCTATTTTTAAACATATCACCATGCCCCTTTTTGCTTAGTGCCCCATGACCGCTTACTGACCTAATTGGTCACCCCTGTATTCCATTTTAAAGTAGCCTGACCAGCAAAACTAGCCAAAAATGCCCTTGTGGACCCTCAAGAGATAAAATTCCAATAAGCAAATGACTATTTTAAAAAACATTTTTTTCCATGCTGCTGCGCGGCTAATTGCCATTCTAAAAATACAACGTGCAGGCACGTTCACGATATGTGCCACCAGACAATAAACTATTGTTGAGCGATATTATCGGCACAGTTTTTATGTTACCGAAATTTTAGATCATGCGATAATTTAGATAAAAATCTGTGCAAACAACTAAAAGAACAACGACATTTCCGGTGCTATTCCTTCATATTGTCGCCACAAATCATCTTACAGAATAGAGCACGTGAGGAGATGTGAGATGCGACATCTGACTGGGATGTGAATGGTTAGCGATTGGCTGAAAAATCACATGACCCATCGTTTTTACATAGAAACAGCCCTCCCTGTATCAGCCTCAGTGTCCTCTCACGACTCAAATAACAGTAAGGACTTGCTCTCTGCCTGTGTCCAAACAGGACATCGAAATTATCTATTTCTATCACAGATGAAAGCATTACTGTTAGTCTTGATCCTACAACTTAGTTAGATAAAAGATATGAAGATTTTATGTAGATAGTAGAGAATATAAAGGAGCACTACCGCAGTAAAGTCACGGGGGTAGCTGATGGAGGGTGCCCCCGCAAGGGCGAACACATACCCAGCTTCTAATAAAGAATACTGTATAAAGTTCACAAGACTTAGTGTAGACATTGCAGTGCAAAGTAATTATTAACAGTTTTCTTCTATATAAATATTACCAGGATATTGGTCAGGCCTGAACTTATATTAGGATACACATCTTTCTAGAAACTGCAGTCGCTTTGTATAGGTGCAAAACTCCACTTTAATAATCAGTATACATTCACATAGGTTGGTTTCATTTCAATTTGTCCCATTCCACCATTGTTGATATATCCTACTTGCAGTTAAAATAGAATCCAGGCAATTTTGTAGTCATCACAGGATGAATATGTGCCAAAAATTACCTTGTTAGTTATCCGAATAAATTTCAGATACGTGTTATTTTTTACTTTGGCGCACTACCTACAAAGCTTTGTTCATAGAGGCACCATGCCCTAAATGTGAATACGGGCAATTTTGTAGACAACACACAGGTGAACTTGTGATAGGTGCCCAAAAAAATTAACCTTTTAATTGATCCGAATACATTACTAGATACCTGGTATTTTACTATTGGCCACACAGCTTTGATCATTAGGCACCTAGTCACTTAAATGTGAAAACAAGCAATTTTGGTAGTCACCACAGGTGAAATGAAAAGGTGCCAAAAATACGTGTATTATCCGAATATCATTTCAGAAAACGTTTTTATCACTTTGGCGCAGGCCAGCTTTTGTTGATCATATCACTTTGCAGTATACATGTGAATACAGCAATTTTGTTTTGATTTGAGGGAATTTGAGAATAGCAGTGATTTGCCGTCTTTTAATAAGAGACCATTCCCAAAACCATCATACTTCTCAAATTTTTATATTTCTGACATGGAGCTGAAATGCAGGTGGTAAGCTAACAAAGAGGTGTGGTTAGTACATGAGGAAACGTACGAGAGAAGGTTCTCCTTCCAGTGCTGGCGACAACACACATCCATCGGTATCGTCGGTAGGCAGGACCATCAGGCTGATCATCGCTGTGTCAGGGCCCTGTGAATCTCAGTAACAGAACATCGTCGCCAATCGGTCCTTTCATTGGGTTGTATGCAACGCTGCATCTAGCAGTCTTACCACCTCGTCATCGCAGTCAACGGCCACAAATTCGTCATCAAGCATCATCACATCTGTCCCAACATGAAGCAGCCCAAATGACAACTCGTTTACCCACCACTGTGTGATAATCCATTTTCTTTCTGAAGACCTCTTGATGACAAAATGCGGTTGGGGTCAGATGCATTTCACAAGATCAAGAGTCCAAAGATGTATGATTTTCTCTGCTCTGACGCCATAACTGGATGCCATCATAGGATGGAGAAGGAAGCCTGTCAATAATCCGGCAAAAATCCGGGCGGTTCGGCAACGCTATCATTCCCCTCTTGCTTGTATCCCGCAGCTCCTGGATGCAGAATGTCAGGACGAGACGAATTCACCTGTGGTTTTGATGATGATGATGACGACATTTGCGGATTCCAACGTGGTCTTTTTCAGCAGAATTTGCTTGCGAGCGCTTTTCATCACTGGACAGGAGGAAGACGATGGGAAGTGACCAGTACGGGATTCCACCTCAAAAAGGGAGAGTGCGTCGCAGAAGTCCGCTGAAATGAATCCGCCATGCCACTGTCAGTGCAAAACCCATCCTGCTCCTCCTCGCTTATGCGCCGTCACAAAAGGTCGCAGACCTCTTCAGGCCTGGGCCATCTTTGAGCCAACCTCTGATTACCCATGCGATGTTCATATGCCCGGCCTTTGTCCGGTAAACGCATAAGTATTGAGTGAGGCAAGAACCTTAGGTTGGTATAACAAAAGACCAACATGGTCTAGTCCACATTGCAGCGAAAGCATGAGTTCTGAAATGGAGGACAACACTTGGTCCAAAAAAGGCCATGTACTCTGACGACGTCCTCCAACCACAGTCATCTAACCCTCTGTCTCCCCCCTTCCTCCTCGCTCCCGCCGATCACAGCACTCAAACGCGTTCCTCATCTGTCCGCATTTCTGTCAGAGTCAAGACCATCGTGGATCAGCCTCCGCGTTCAATGCCTCCATCATAGTTGCCCCGATGTTACTGCATTCAGCAACCTAGCCAGAGACTAACACATCCTAACCCGTCTCTCCATGTCGCACCGAGTTTGACGACCTGCACGTGCCGTACTGCGGCCGAGGTGTGGAGTGAGTCTAGTGCAGCCAGCCATTCTGCTTCTCTAGGATTTGGGAGCAGAAAGAAACACTTTAACCGCAAACCTTCCCAAATTCCAAAGCCTTGGAGAATGATTTCCTTTCGCGTCTGTGCCTTGGAAATGTTTGCCTGTTCCGTCTGGTGGACATGAGCAGCGGGGGGAGGATTGTGTTCCCGTTGACGCACGTCATGGCGCCTGCCTGCCACCACAAATACCAGATGCCGAGCGACAGTCATTTCATTAGCCAGAAGAAAGCCGTCCTGTATGCCCTTCGCCGCCCACTGTGTCCGATCTAAAATTTCAAGCGCCGGTGTGTCTGCATCTACTTGTGGCCGACTGCAAAAGTCCATGATCTGAACACCACGGTCGACCACATGACTAGTAGAGCACTTCCAAGCCGCTATATCTCTGTGACAGAGCTCACGTGGGTGATGCTGGGTGTTAATGTCTTCTGGGTTTGAAGGTGGCTCATCAGGCATCGGCGCATGCACATATTAGACACAGCAGGACCGAACCTACTATCAAAGACCGCATGTATGGTGGCAGGTATACTTTCCTACATTTCCCCCATATGTTCCTCTGTTGGTCATCAGGCTAATCACGTGCCGCTATAAAAGAGAAACCAGGCCGTGTTGAAATTAATCTGTCTTGGAGACCGTCCACAACACAGGTACAGGAGCTGTGGACCGGCTCTCCGCAAACTGAGGACCCTACGAGCGCATGGCTGGGTTGCCAAAAGAAACCTTGATGCCAGGGCAAGTTGGTGGTGGGCGATACAACCACGGGATGCGAAATTCTGTGCCGCACCTTAAGTGATCGTTATTGCTGTGATTTACATCCGCATGCCTTGGGCACATGTCATGAACCTTGTCGTCCAGCCCACAAATTTTCTAAAGAGGCTAACCCCGTGTCTAGACTGGTCTGATCTGAGGGTAAGGCTGCGAAGTCTAAGTTTCAGCACTTGACACTATCCGGCCGGTTCACGAAGTCCTCTGCTTATCCAGTCCGCACCTGGCTTGAGTCGTTGCAGTGTCAGCTCGGCACTCCCTCGTCAAGCTCACTTCTCATTGTTGACGTGTGCAACACGCTGAAATTCCACCGGGGCTCTCGTTCACATGTTTCCATGCGATTGTGGCAGGGGCACCAATGCCATTATGCATGTACGAAGTGACACATTGCCGTGATCAAGCAGCGGTGCGGACTGGCTCGGGGTGTTGAGGCCATCCGATAGTGAGTGGGCAGGTTAAAGATCTCTGTACCATCCTTGCCAGTTTTGAAGTTTAAGCCACTCAAAATGGTCGAAGCTGCATACGATGCCTTCGTCAGCGCATGAGGATATGTGGTGATCTATAAGTTCTGGAAAGCGATCGTCTTGACAGCATCCTGAAAGCAACAGGTACCCAGCCATCGACTGGAGGAGAGAGACGGACATCAGAATGCGGACACGGAGCCTTTCTCCACGCCTTCATCCGTCCGCTGAATCCACAAGTGCCCTACAGTTTCTCAGATATGATCCGGCTCTTACATTTAGGCAGTGTTCGGGGTCCGAGTGCTAGTGCACAAGTGGCAGCGCATTCAGCTCTCAGGGTGCATCATCTCCAAAGGCAAGTTCATAGGGCTGTGTTGAAGCTTTTGCCTTGAGGAAAACGGAGGGAGGAGGTAGGAGAGTGAGTATTTCCTAGACCCCGGACTGTTACTGACGTTCCCCTAGCCTATGAAAGAAGCTTGGCTGTAAAACAAAAAAAAAAAAGGAATGTACGAATTTTGTAGTGCGGGTGAGAGTAGGGAAGATGAGGCAGAAATCAGTTTGTAGTGGCCCCGCTCGGACCCAGAGGCTTGGGAAATCAAGTGCTTCATCTCTCACATATGATGCTTCGGATTGCATCGGCTATTTCCTTTGTCCTTCCAACATGATCCTCCGCATTAAGGCTCCTATCAAAATTAAAAAATAAAAAAAAAATAGAACAACAGTTACTCGGTGCCACCCCTCCTCAGGGTCCCCAGTTACAAAACAAAACTCAGGGTCTACTTTCCTCCACCCACGCCTAAATAGAGAGATAAAATGCTAGAGAAATGGAGACGACGCATTGTCTGATTGATGCAACTGAGACATCTGGTTGCGTCAGGATTCATCCAGCAAGTTCTTCCTAAATGTCACCGGTGTAAGCAACATCGTCAGCGACGTTACAGCAGTATAGTGGCCAAGATACCGTAGCGGCATCGCAAGCGGCAGCATCCAGCAGCTAGCAAGGTGGCAGAAAGGTCCGTACATGGTGACCTCTGTGAATACCGATTACTTTGAGCCACCTTCACGAACTCTGCATGTGCAATAGCAGGGCATCTACATTCAAACACAACCATAGATCAGCTTAATATGCATAGGTGGCACTCGAGCTAATCTTCGTCTCGAACAAAAATCACCGATGATTTTGATATGTGTTCCGGACCAATATGATTCATGGTATCCAAAATTGGATGAATTGCCGAGCTCCTTTGCTCGCCATGGGGGCCAATATGGAGGGTGTTGTCTTTGCCCAGCAGCCATGCTTCATATCTGAAGCTGGTCATCTTGCAAGCACAGCTTGAGAGTTCATTTACACGACAAACGCATCCGGTTACTTTTCCACAGATAATGTATCGTTTTACTTTCATCAAGATGATCCCCGAGGCAATGGATCTCTGATGAAGTTGTGGTCCCTCCCAATTTGCGCGATGTCATACCCTGATTAGTTGCCGGTTCTACTTAACAATTCCTCTTCAAACAGAAATGGTCCTCTTTGAAGAAAAAATTTTAAATGATCATTTCTTACTGCACATTTTTATTCTCATTTTCCCAACAGTTCTATTTGCTGGGTTTTGCTGTGAGGAGACCTGTAAAGACAGGGCAACGAGTTTCAATGACAAAACACCGTATTCCCTTTACTTACATTAATTCTTTAGAAGGTGTTTCGCATTGTCAATGGTTTTTGAGTCATGTTGCTGTGATGAATACAGCAATAAGTTAAGGTCCTACTGGAACAGAAATGTGCTTCTAAGTGGCATTTATCTCATCACAATTTTAAGTAAGATGGGCTAAGTCATATTGATAATCTTTTTGGGGTCAATGTTCTATGTAAGATACATGCAATAATACATGGTCCTTTGGATCATTAAATGTGGCTTATAAGTGGCAATTCACCTCTACCCAAATATTTTTAATAAGTGTTGAGACGTCATATCTTATAATTTTTTGGGGTCAGTTGCTGTGCTATTAGCCAGTCAATATATCATGGTCCTCCTTGAAGCAGGAAATGTGGGGCTTCTAAGTGGCATTTCTCCCTCACGAATTTTTTAAAACATTGGCTGAGAATGGTCATTTTTTTTATATAATTATTATTGGGTCAAGCTGCGTTGAAATGCAGCAACACAACAGGTTCTATTATAAAAAAGAATGTTGAGTTTTCATAACAACAATATGTTCTTCCCAATTGTCGGCCAAGTGGAATCAAGGGTCATTGCTTTAATTATTTGTGGGGCATTTGCTTTGTGAAAATGCAGGTATACTACAGGTTCCAAATATGAAAAAAAAATGTTGTTTCTGAACAGACATTTGTTCTTTCAAACAATTTGTTCCAAAGTGGCTTCATACTAGGACATGCTTTGAATTTTTTGCGGGGCACTTTGCTGTACATGGAAGGCTATAGCTTGTGCAGGTCCTATTAAAGAAAAAAATGTTGTTTCTAACAGACATTTGTTCTTCAATAATTGTACAAGAGAGTGAGCTCATAGGGTCATGTTTTGAATTTTTGGGGGGCATTTTGCTGTGACATGCAAGCTATATCTACAATTGTCTTCGCTTTATACAAAAAAATGTTTGTTTTCATTAACAGACATTATGTTCGCCTCACAATTCTCAAATTTGGCTCAAAAGGGCGAAGGTGCTGTCAGAAACGAGAATAAGGTATGACATCTGTTAATGACACAAAATGCAAAATGACGTTGTTTTTGCAAGATCTTTAACAAGAGCTAGTCAATGCCCTGTATTGAGTACAACCTGCATTTAATAGCAAGTAATAAAGTATGAAACAAAGACATGGTGGATTCCATCCTATTTAAAAAAGGAGATTCTAGAATTAAACTACTAAAAAACTTGTATTACAAAATAGCTGGTAATAAAAAATTCCCTCTGAATTGTACAAGGGAGGTACAGGAAAACTTGACGGTTCTAGATGTAGGTTTATCAGAGGACCAAGTAGTATGGGAGTTGCACAATGACAGAGAACGAAAGTATCAGAGACAATTTCCTCTTATCACGTTGAGTAAAATTGAGAAAAAGTAATGCCAAGAATAAAGGCAACCTCTGGTGGTTAACTAGGAGCGTTAACCCACAACCGAGTATTCCTTCACTACAGTGAACTCAATTGGTCCGCACGCATAACGTTGAAAGGGACAAGCTCTACCTCAGGACAGGGACAAGTATATGTCCAGTGAAACTAAAATGGTGGTTGAAAAGACTCCTTTTCCTTCTGCCGGCAGCTTTTTAATCGCGGGTCAAGGGCATGGTTTGGGGCTCGATGGGCTGTGTGTTGCCCAGGACCATGGTATAGTCAATTGTCGCAGTGAAACTAAAATGGTCGAGTTAAAGACATCCTTTTTTTCTTTCCGCACTTAATTAATCTGGTGGGTCATGCAGGTTTGGGGCTCATGCTGTGTGCCTCAGGACAGGGATAGTCAATGTCCATTTGAAACTAAATATGGTGAGTATGAACGGAAACGACTCTCTTTTTCGGGGCGGTTTGGTCACTTTTTATGATGGGGGTACATGCAGGTTTGGGCTCAGGCTGGCCTTCCAGAGCAGGGGATATTTGCAATGTCCCAGCTTTTCAAGTAAAATGATGTTCAAATCATACTGCTCTTCTATCACTTTTAATTTGTGGGTGATGGCAGGTTAGAGGTCATGCAGTGGTAGCATAGAAGGGAAAGTGAATATGTCTGTGATTTTTTATGACTGTTGTGGATTTTTAATTTCTCGACATTTCTCCAGGCCTTGCTGATTGGGTGTAAAATGAAGTTGGTGTTGTTGCTATCTTACCATATATACTTTAAGTGGTCATCGATCATAATCTAAGGCCATCCAGACTATCTTGTCGATAACGGTCGACAATTCGATGTCGATGGCCAACGTAGATCGCTCACACTAATTAGAACGTGAAAGAATGAACAGTCAACACATGTCTCCTAGTTGGTCAAAAGAGGTCTGTCACAAATTCCTGCATTTACTGTCAAATGAAGGTGTTCTAAATGAATATTGCTGCATGACTTTTATTTGGAACTTGTGATCAAGGAGTGTGAGATATACCGCTGTTCCATCTTTGATGGCTTTGAAGGGTTCAACCAACAAAGGAACACCCGTAACTCAGACTGAGATGGGCCGCTAGTAACCGACAGAAAATAAGAAAGTTGGGTTCTATTTCACCGTGGATAGAGAGGACAAATACGAGTAATAAATGCAGAGGCACCCCACAAGACGGGGAAAAACCCTAACTCGTGCTGGCAGATGGCAACCAGAAATAAAATTGGGTGCAATTTCACCGTGGCTTAGAGGAAAAATAGAGAATAAATGCAGACATTCACCCACAAAAGGGACACCCGAATCTGTGCTAGAGCTGGCAATGCAAAATAAAATTGGGTGCTTTTTCCCCTTGGTTTCAAGGGGACAAATATGAGTAATAAATGCAGACGTGCCCCCCACAAGAAAACCCTTGAACTCAGACTTGGTGGATCTGGCTATGCAGAAAAAAAATTTGGGCTTTTTCACAGTGGCTTGAGGGGACAAATGTCTGATGCGGAAACTACCCTCCAACCAGGCGCCCCCAACCCCCCCCCAAACCCCCCCCCCCCCCCGCACTGTGCTGTTCAAGCACGCAGCGTTTCCAAATCTAACTAATACTAACAAAAATTCTGCAATCTTGCGTACCCAAGCTTACTACCTATCAAGGGACCCTTTTTTCAGTTGTAAAAATGCTGGCAAAAAATCTCTACAAAGTTTTAAAAAAAGCTGAGAAGAGACACTATCCTTATTTTGTCGTATTAAAGCTAATCGCCGATCGGAAGTGCATGACATAGATAAAACAGGTCATGTGATTTCGCAGCCCCAGAATCCCCTACATACCCCACTGCTGACTTTCTTCACCCCCCCCCTTGTTCTGCGCTGTTTGGCTTGGCCCCAAAGTGAAAAAGGGCGAAAATGGCACGATTGGAATCCGAAATCGAATATTATAAATTTTTTAAGAAAAATAATCGTTCATCGCAGAACCAAGATTATAGTGAAAATCTCTCTTTTTCAACTTTTTCGATTTCACCCTCAAAACACTAATTTTGGGGGAGGGGCAGGGATTTTTGTAACCCCCCCTTTTCCCAAATTTGATGGTGTCACCTTTAGGGGGGGCCCTAAGTCAAATAAAATTGGAATTCACCACAGTTTTTTCCGCATCAGTGAACGATGGTATTGATCCTGAAGTTTTTCATGGCCATACCTACTTTGTAAATTTGTAGGTGATGCGTGAAAGGGGCCCAAAGGGGCACTTTATTAAAGACGAATTATCATTTGTTTTCATTTTGATACCATTGCACCCAACAGAGCATTTTTTGGGGATTGTTTTGGGAAACGGCGGGTTTTGTGTTGTTGTTCTACGGGGTGAACGATTAAATCGACAAAGTTGAAAGGGTACATTTTAGGTTGATGGGGGAAAAATTTCCCCGATCACCAAATTTTAGGTGAGAATCTGCAGAAAAATCTATTACAATCGCCCATTTTCGGCCTTCCTGTCATTTTGGGGCCACAAATCACAGAGCATAAGCAGGGTACTGGTGTGCATTCAAACTGTGATGTGTATGGTTGCATTGCGGAAAAAATTACATGACCTCTTTTTTGCATAGAAAAACTTTTTCCTTTCTCATCAGTGTTTCAGGTATCTCATTTGAGCAGGACGTGTGCTAGTTTCTCTCTCAATACAGCTCACCTAAAGAGACATTTTCTTTTTAAATTAAATACAGCCCAAATGCTTTTAGCTTGAACATTAAACAAAGGTAGATTAGAAAAAATTTTCCAGCTCTAGTTATTTAAAGACAGAGACTTTTAAAAAACATCTAGCGCTGTACACCCCATGGAGGTAGAGGAAAAAGAGAAGGTTTCTCCTTCCAGTGCTGACACAAATGCAAGCCCGCGGATTTTGTCAGTTTGCAAAAACCGTCAGGCCTGTCAAACCCCTGGGTCCCGGGGCCCCAAAAAAACTCAGTAACGAACAGCGTCGGGCCAAACTTTTTCTTTTAGTGGGTTTAAAGCAACCCCGCATCCAGCAGTCCTTTCCTCCCCGTCCTCCCCAGCCGCCACCCAAAAGTCAATGCCCGTTCAAAATAAAAAGGTTTTTTTTAAAAAACTCCCCTTTTTTCCGGGACTTTTTAACTGTGGGGTCCAAAGCAGGTTTTTAAGGGCATGCTGGGAAAAAGACATGTATATCAATGTCCATTTTAACTAAAAAGGGGGGTTTTAAAGACTCCTTTTTTCTGGCCCCCTTTTTAAACTGTGGGTCAGACGGTTTAAGGTCCTACGCGCTTCCCCGGGCAGATTTTAGTCAATGTCCAGTTCAACTAAAATGGTGTTTCAAAGACTCCTTTTTCCGGCACTTTTTAATCCCAGGACAGGTATAATCAATGTCCAGTTTAACTACAATGGTGGTTGAAAGACTCTTTTTTCCGGCACTTTTTTAATCTGGGGGTCATGCAGGTTCAGGGCTCATGCTGTGGCCCAGGACATGGATAATCAATGTCCAGTTCAAGAAAAATGATGGTTCAAATAATACTGCCTTCTGGCACTTTTTAATTTGTGGGTCATGCAGGTTGAAAGGTCATGCTGTGGTACAGGACAGGGATAGTGAATAGTCTGTAACTTTTTTCTGTGACTCTTGTTGCCTAATTGTGTTGCCTAAGATGTAGCACGTATCCAGTTTGCTGTTGTGGATGTTAATTCCAGCTTCTCCAGCCCTGTTTGGGTGTAAAAATGAAGGTGTTGTTCCTCTCCCATAGACTTTAATGGTCATCAGTGATAATCTGTTATCGACTATCGGATATCATCATGGTAATTGCCGATATTGACATTCGAATCGATAACGATAGTTGACACAATCGTTCATCACTATTGCTTACCAATAAGTTGTTTGATTTTGTATGCCTACTTTGAAGCAGTCAGTACATTTTTTAATGGGTTGTGCAGGACAAAATAGGGATTCCGTCTTTAATAAATTACCTTGAAGATTTTTTCTGTGTGGGCCCTGTGGATTCTCCGGTTTGTGGTTTGTTATTGTGGACACTTTAATGGGTGGCTGAGAATTTTGAGGTCCTGTAGGTCTGTGACAAGATGGATAGTTTTTTTTTTTTTTGGAGGGGGGGCAGGATTAGTTTCCCCAATGTATGGAGTCAATTTCCGGCAGATTTTTGGAATTGAAAGTACATAGGGGCGCATTTGTTTAAAAATTTCCGTGTAGGCTTGCATCTTTGATGGGAAAAATTAAATATTGTTGCTTGTTTGCCAAGGGGGGAAAAAATTGTTTGCTAAAGGTGTTCGCGTGCGAGGGAGTTGAGGTCCTCATCATTTCCATTTTTCTATGACTCAGGGGAAATTTGTGTAGGGTAGAATTTTCTGGGTCAGAATAATGGACATTCATTGTTCATTGCATAGGTGGTTGAGAATTTTGATGCAGAGTTGTTTACGGATGCAGCAGGTGACCTTGGTTTTGAGACTTATTGTCATGGGTGTGGTGTGTCATGGCATGGCATATGGCTTGGGTTGAGGCAGGATTTGTTTTGAACCTGGCACTGTTGGAGCTTTTTCCAGTAGCGGTTGCGGTGACTTTTTGGGGGACCACTTCAGGGACAAGAAAGTTTGCTTTCATTTTGAAAACCCTTTGGGAGGGGTTTTTATGGAAATAAATACTCACTTCTTCCCCACCAGTGGGGGGGACTATTGCATCTGGTTGCATTTTTGGTGTTTTAAAGCGTGGTTGCAGAGGTTCATGTTTCCAGTATTCAGAACTCAGTGGCCGATTCTTTCCCTCTTTGAAAGTGGAAGTTTTTCAACCCTTGGGCACCTAAAGGGGAGCCCAAAGGGGGAAGAAGTGCCCTCAGTACTTATGGGATCTGGCATTCAAGAGGCAGGACAAATGATTCAAATGATTGGATGACTGAATTGGGGGCCATGAGGGTAGGGGGTCAAAAATACAAATTTGTGGGGGTGGATCAAAGGAGAGGATTTAATTGTTTGTGTAAATAGTATTTAATTTTGGATTTTGCAATTAAAGACGGATCAGTTGGGACAGAGACAGTGGTGGGGTCCAGAGAGCATAAGACTTTTATGAAGGAAAAAGGTGGTCGAAGGGCCCTTTATATCTTCGAGGGTTTTTTGCCCCCGATAACATTCACTGCATTTTCCCAGCTTACATGGGGGGGCGGGGGTTGGACGTTTTGCAGTTTGTGCCACAACCCTTTAGAATAGGCCGCATAGAACCCCAAGGGGACCCCTTCGCTTGAAGGGGGAAATCAATTGGCTGTTGGGAACCTGAACAAAAAAAGACTTGGGGTTTGGCACAGCAAATTAGGATTTTTTGTTAAGGCTGCGGCTATGGGCGTTTTTTGTTTCCTCTATTTCCCTTTTTTTTCCTTTTGCCCTTCCCTTTTCGGGTTTTATTCATTCCTACTGGGGGGTAAAAGCAGTTGATGTATGGCCAAAGGGTAGACAGTTTGGATTTTCAAGAGATGTTGCAGTGGTACAGTGTTTTGGGGTCAGAGGCTTGATGAAGATGAGGCTGTTCAGGGGCGTAACTACTGGGGTAGCAAGGGGTAGCAACTCCCCCGGGGGCCCCCAGCCTTAGGGGCCCAGCGTACTGTACCCCCGTGCGCTCCCCCCGGTAATCCCCGCTCCTGGGCCCGCCGGCAGTGATTTAACATTTCACTGCGGCCCGGATGCTGCCTCTGAACCCCCGGCCCCCCCTGCCATATAGCCCACCCTCCCCTGTCTATATAGCCCAACCCTGCCTTAAGCCCACCCTGCTTGCCTATAACCCCCACCTCCCTTATACCCTGCTCCCAATATATAGCCACCCTCCCCTGCCTATATACCCCTTCCGCTAATATAGCTCACCCTGCCTGCCTATATACCCTGCCTGCCTAATTAACCCCCCCCCTTAGCCTGCCTATGGCCCCCCAAAAAGCCTGCTTGATACCCCCCTTAGCCTCCAAAAACTTTCCTACCTATTTACCCCCCCGAAAAACCCTTTTGTCTACTTTTATGGGGGCCCCCCCCAGCTATCTAAACCCTCCTAACTACCAAGGCCCATAGCCACCTAACCCCCGTCCCATTATATGGCCCCCCATAGCTACTTACACCCTGCTTGCTTTTTATGGGATCTATTCCCTTCTAAAGCCCCCTGCCTAAATGGGGCCCCATATAGCCCCGGGGGGCAGGGGGGAGGTGCTGGGAAAAATCAGGATCTAAGTTTTTTCTAAAAACTCCAGGGAAAGGGTCGGGAGATGTCATGATGAGGGCTGGGCGGGTCGAACAAAAGGGAAAATCAACGACTTTTTAGAGAAAAAAATCCCTTTTAGTCACATTTTGAAACCCCCTTTAATCACATAGCCCTTTTATACTGGGTTACCACTATATGGTTTCTGTATGGGTTTTAATACAGTCTGCAGAGCCTATGTACATGGTATCTACCCTATATGGTTACTATAGGGGCTATTTTTGGTCTTTGTGTACTGATCAAATAATAGTGTATGGTATTATTCAGTACTTTGTGGCTTTTTTGGGGGTAAATCAGGTACCTAGTAATAGCGTTATTGAAAAATTGGCTTGGGATAGTGAATTTTTTTTTTGTAGCATATGTTTGGGGGATATGTTGTTGAGGTTTTACGCCTTGTATTATCTACATTTTCTAACAAATCCCGATAAATGTTTTGTGGTCAGGAGGTGGACAAGGTGGGATAGGGGGCCCCATCCAAAAGTTTGCTGTGGGGCCCTGGCTTCTCTAGTTACGCCCCTGAGGGTGTTGGTTGAATTTCACCAACATGTTCGATTGAATAGATACCCAAAGTTTTAGTGTTGCATGTGGGTAGTAATAACGTGGTGGGTCATCTGTGCCGGGAGCTTATTCGAGATATTCGCTACGACCTTTCGCGCCTGTTGTCCTTGTTTCCTGGATTAAATTAGTTTGGTCCAAGATCCTTCCTAAAAAATGGTGGTGGGCTGCTAGGTCAGTTTATCGTTTGAATAAGGCTCAGATTAAAGTAATTAGGGCAATTTCAGATTTTGTGTCACAGAATGGGTGTGTTTTTGTTCTGCATTGGGAGTTGGAGTCCAGTCAGGGTAACTTCTGGTTACATAATGAGGTTTACCTTAATGTCATGGGCATTGATATGTGGATATTTGTTACTCAGGAGGGAATAGAGCTTGCACTTACTTTGTGAGGTGTTTCGCAGGCTTGAGGAGTTAAAAGCCTGCTCTCAGTGGTGGTTCTTGGAGTTGGTGAAATTTTTGGTGGTTTGGGGGATCTCGATATTGGTTATGGTTTCCTAATTGATCTTACATTTGAGTTGGTCTGGTAAATATTGTGGCTCATGCAGGGTGGGGTCCCTGTGAGCTGGCAGTTAACTTTGTCATAGAACTGTGGTTTACAGTGCCTCCGAGCCAATGGTAACAGCTGAGGGTAAGGGGTTCAGAACAATGTAATTTTATTCTAGATTGTTTTGCTAGATTTTTTGATATCCGAATACCTCCTTTCCCTTCAGGTTGGCGTCATGGTTATTTGGATTTAAACTTATGAATAATTTTATATGTTTGTATATTTTGCTAATAAAATGGCTCCTGCGGCCAATTCAGTCCAATCTTATTTCTGGATTTGATTTAGTTTTAATAATGGAAGGGGATTATTGGCCAGAGTGTTAGTGATTTAGCGGAAAGATAAATGGGAAAAGTAATAGTTAAGATGGGGTAAGAGAAAATTCTGGAGCCATGAATGCAGTAGATTCTCTCATTATAAAACTGAACTGGTCACAGCAAACACCCACTATTTCTTGTCAACTCCCCACCTTAGGCTTAGATTACCAATCAGTTTTCACACCACTATCTAATACTTACAGAGCTTCACATTTCATATGATAATGGATGACCTGGTGGCAAACTTTTTGACACTAGGAACTTTGGTTCTGGTTCTAAGTCAACGATTTCCAATCTGTACTCATTTATGGAAACCCTTAAACCATTTTTCTTGAGAACCCCCTGTACTAAGAGTCATTGTCTCCTATCACACTAAAAAGCACAGACAAAAGCAGGGACAACACACATACACTTTTCATAGTCCCGCCAAACTTGCTAAATAATATAGAAATGGGTCAAAAGTATTGACAGTCTGATCATGACCCTTGCACCATGGATCCACGCTAATCCTTTAAAACACCCCTCTTTCTTCTGATTCACGAAAAATTATTGCCTAAAGATAAACTCATTAACCAATGTTTCCCACTTTTAAATGAAAAATAATAATACATACTAACATATTGGATTTAATTTGCCAAATCAGCAATTTTATTAACAAAAACTTTACATAAAATAGCTTTTAAATAAGCACCAATGATACCAAGTGGAGGCAGTCACTGGAACTACAAAAGGTCTGACAACCATTTATTTTACCATAATAAACATAAAAAACATACTTTACTGCCAACCAAACTCACCTGCTGAGAGGCACCAGCAACCAAAAATAATGGCTAATGCAAAAAAACACCGCTTGAAGGGACCCCACCCTGTACAAGTCCCACCACCTTCACTTTACCAAGAAGAAATCTCTAAAATTGAGGGTCCCTCACCATGATGAACCACCCCTCAAACTTTACCACCAACTCCAAGAACCCCCGACCCGCTGTGTGAGCAAGACTTGAACACTTCAAGCATTCCAGTCACCCCACGAAGAGACCGCCCTCTCAATAACCTCCTGAATCCCCTATAACCAAATATCAGTCCCAACCGTGTTCAAATGAACCCTGTCATTCAACCAAAAATTACCTAGAGCATCCTCCAGATCAAAATGTCTAACAAAAATTCCCTCATTACGAGCAACAAATGGCGACATTGCCCGGTTGACCTTTACACGGGCTCTATAAATCCCCACGACTGAACGAGCTCCCCTCCAAGAGTTCTGAAGAACAGTCTCAGACCACATCGTGATGCTACCAGGGACCACAGACCACAACTTTAACAGATCATACTTTATAAGTTCACAAAAAGCTCTGTCACCTAGATCATTGCAGCCCACATGTAGAACTAACACATCAGGGGGCCTATCCAAGGAAGCAAATTGATGGAACCTGGGAAGAACCCGGTTCCAAGTCATATCTCGAAAACTGATCAATCTGACATTCACAGCGTCTCTCAAAAAACCCAGCTGCCGCTCATCCCGCCAAATATCCGCCCGCAACGCAACCCAATGCACATAGGAATGTCCAAGAATCCAAAACAAACATGGATAGCCTGGAAAGACAGAAAAAACATTTTTAAAAACCCCCAAAAATGTTCATACCCGCACAAAAAAACACATCAAAGAACCACGTAAACTTACACCTCATCGCAGCTGCGGCCTAACATAGGATTGAAAACGAATCGAGTCCCACCTCCCAATCCTTTTAACTACCTCGGGCTCCAACCCCCAAGCCACAGCCTCTGTGGGGGTGCCAATCCGGAACGAATAAGAAGCAAAATGTAACAGGTCTAAACCTACTGCCACAAGACAGCACCTAAAAACCGCCATAAACAGAAATCTTGAGAGGAACGACCCATCTGTGAAGAAAAGGCCTACTACATAATCCCTACAGCACTGAACAGGAGACATGGAAACCAAATGGATAACCACCCTTTTTCCTTTCCCTCCCGATCAGTCTTTGACCTTCTCAACCAAAACTCCACCCTGTCTTCGAATAAAACTAAATACCACCTACGTGCGACTTACTGATGGACATTAATTGCCCCACCCTCAACGCCCCAAAGAAAGCAAAAGAAAATGGCACCAAAAACAAGGCCACCTCAAAAGCTGAAACACAAATCATCCTGAGCTGTCTTAACAGAATAATGGGCCCCTAGTCAGAGCACTGACGTGGGCCCTTCCCAAATACATGAAATCACACTTGGCCATGTCTCGAGCCCCCCCCAAGCACATCCATATTATCACGCCACTTCAGCCTACAAGACTATTTGGCAGGGCAGGGAGCCTTTGGCTCCCTTCTCCACCATGTTTTTTAACTGTTTGCCCATTCTAAAAACACACAAAGAGTTAAATAAGCAAAGCCAACCAAAGGAACTAGGGTATGTTTCTTGTATTCTTGTGACATACATACACCACTTGGGGCCCCTAAAGTTGTGGAGCCCCCGGGCAACTACCTAATATGCCCAGTGGAAAAGATGGCCCTGAAATCACCCGCATCTCCGAACCCAAACACTCCAGCTACTGAAATGAAACAGGACGGCATCCGACCCCTTTTAGAGACCAACAACATTTTCACGAATAGGAAATCTTTCGTGATATCTCTGCCGCCCCTCAATCGAAAACCAACAGTAAGACAATCTGTTCAGCTTTAACCCCTTAACGACCTTGGGCGTATGAGTACGTCCCAGGGCCGCTAAGGGGCTTTGCAGGGGGACCGCCGCGACCCCCCCCGCACAACTGCCGGGTGTTAGCGGCGATTCGCCGCTAACACCCGGCAGTAACAGCGTCGGTGGGTGGCTCCGCCCGCTGGTGCTGTTTTAACCATCAGACACTGCGGCAAAGATGGCCGCGGCGTCTGAATTAACGCCGATCGGTGCCGCGCACCGATCGGTACGGTCGTCGGCACCGGCGCAGCTATGCTGCGCCGATACGATGACCGGGCATGGTGGTGGGGAGCCTTGTGAAGGCTCCCGTCACTTACCCTGGCCGGTTTGCCCCACTTCCGTCCGCAGACAGGAAGTGGGGAAACCGCCATCTTTGTACACCCTAATGCACTGCCTATGCAATGCATTAGGTTGTATTAACAATCGCGCCGCCTAGTGGTCAAGTACCATAGGTGGCCTCAATGTTACAGTAAAAAAAAAAAAAAAAGTTTTAAAGTACAAAAAAAAAAGTATTAAAAGTTCAATTCCCCCCCTCTTTCCCCATTTTACAAATAAAATCATTAAAATAATAAAAAAGTTACACATATTTGGTATCGCCGCGTCCGAAAAAGTCCGATCTAAAAAAAATATAACATCATTTATCCCGAACGCTGAACACCGTAGAAGAAAAAAAAATCCAAACGCAAAAATTGCGTTTTTTGGTCATTTTACGTCACTCAAAAAATGGAATAAAAATGATCAAAAAGTTTGCATGCATTCCCCAACTGCTAGCGATAAAAATACACTTCAGCCCCAAAAAATGCCCCCTCACTGACATCCGTAGGTGTTAGTACAAAAAAGTTATTGGTCGCACAAAATGGCGCCGTGGCGCAAATTTCAAAAATGGAAAATGTTTGGAATTTTTTTACGGTGCCAAAACATAACGGAAACCCTACATGTTTGGTATTGCCGGATGCGTAACAACCTGTAGAATACAGATAACTCATTATATTTACCGAAGATTGAACGCCGTAAAAGCAAAACCCCGGCAAACATGGCGAAAATAAATTTTTTTTCACAGTTTGTCCCACTTGGAATTTTTTTGCGGTTTCCCAGTATATTCTATAGTATAGTGAATACACCATTAGAAAGTACATCTTGTCCCGAAAAAATAAAGCCCTCATGTGTCTATGTAGGTGGAAAAATAAAAAAGTTATGGCTTCCAGAAGGCGAGGAGGGAAAAACGAACGTGTCACCAAAAAAAAACGCCTGGTCCTTAAGGGGTTAATACTGACCAACCAGCAACTGACGCTTGTCCTACGTGAAATAACAAAACCAACACTCTGTCCTCGTCCGACCGAACCTCACCCAGACCGTCCAGCGAACTCCTGATCAGCTGTCCTGCCGCTCAAACATCAGATCGCAGAGGTACCAGGGGCAAAATTCTCCCACAGCCTAGGGCACCAATGACCGAAAACACTTCCACTGTGAACAAGAAATAGCATTGGCAATTGAGTTTCTCACTCCTGGCACATGAACCACCACCAAACACGTACTAATCCGCAAACAACACAATACCAAATGCCTAAGAAGGCAAACTAGGCTTCAGACTGATCCATCTTTTTCTTTTCCTCAGGGGCTGTAGATTAATGATGGTATTGATACCGAGTCGTGTTCTGTTGCTTATACCTTGTTTGATGCGGTGGTGGGCTTGATGCGGGAGTGTGGTCCTGGGGCTCTGTTGGTGAAAGCAAATATGGAGTCAGCTTTTCATTTGCTGCTGGTGCATCCATAAAGTTTGAAGCCAATTAGAAAAACCACCACCACCTCCTCCTTTTAACTCTCATCATTCTTCGCCTTGTCCAAATTAAACTTTTTCAAAGGTAACAAAGAAAATATCTCCACATATTTATCCTTCCAGACCTTTTCCCTCACTTCTTGCTTAAGATGCGCACCCAAAGGACCCTCAAAACAAATGTACACTTCCCCTCTCACTCTATCATGCAAGCGAATCTCATCTCCTTTTTTCTCCTTATCAGTTTGGACCAAAACCGCCACACCAGATCCACTACATGCCCCATCACCACTAACCAAAACCGTCACTGGCAAAGCCCCCGAACCAACAAGTGTCACTGGCAAAGGAACCCAAGCTGACACCGGAGATGCTAAGCTCCCAGCAGCCCCCGCATGCTCCAATTGCACCACTCACTTCTGGACATTTATCAACATATCCTTGAAACCGTCAACCTCTGAGATGAAGCCACCCAAGCCCAAATAAACCTGACCACTAAAGGACCCCAACCCTTGACCTAACCAAGCCCCTTGAGATATAAGAATTGGGAGAAACAGACACATACTCACTGGGCTGTGCAGGTGCTGTGAGCCTGCCAGCAACTCCATCTTTAGGACCCCAACTTCCGCTGGCTGACAAACTCCTTCTAGAACAATCCTGATCCCGCATGAAAGACGTGGATGACGATGTCTGAGCCCATGCCTGCCTGTGATGGAGAAGGGCCAGCCATCTGCTGCCTGCCATCACTCACTGCCCTGAACACTGGTGCAGATCTCCAGACCCCACCAATCCCCAAATGACTCCTCTCATGAGATGACCTGGTAGACCCCCCCGACCAGAGCATCACCAGCAGGACCTAACGCAGATGTGTCTGGACATGCTGCTGCTGCTAGAGCAGGCCCACCTCCATGTTCAAGATGAGGCCTGCTCCACACCGCTGAGCTCCTGTGCCCAGACGGATTCCTCCCAGGCTGGCAAGAACAACTATATTCTGCAGCCCCCTGAGACCGGCCTAGAGGGTCCCTGGTGGGACTCCTGCGGTGCCTGGGAGCCTTGGGGGTGACGTCAGGGCTCAGCCGTTCAGGAGGCCATGTGCACCAGCCCCACGACGATCACTGCCCGGCTGAATTTCAACATCTCCTGCCTGGGTGGCTAACACAGCCTGCACTTGTTTCCGCAACAACCCAGGGCCTTGGGAGCAAGCCGATATGCACAACTGCTCCAACACCTCCCCACGTCAGCTATTTTACAAGCGACACAGGAGACACAGGTGCAGGGACTACTCACTACAGGCCTCGTGCGCCAATCCCCGGCCGGAAACTCGGCCTGTTAAGTCCCACCCTCTCTGTCCATTAAGCCCTGCCCCCTTCTGACATGTGCATGCCCCATTGACTGTGTCATGCATGGCCTCCGCTTATGTCAGGCTGGGACTCCGGCCCATTCTAGATGGTAAATTTGAGGGTAATGGTTGTAATACTAGGCACAAAATGACATGGTTTGTAAGACTAAAAAAACAGATAGATGTCCATTCAGTTCAGCCTATTAACCTACAATGTTGACCTAAAAAAGGTAAAAAAAAAACTCATGCAGTAGAAGCCATTCATGCTCAATTCTTTCCCAATTCAAAATCTGGCAATCAGAATAGATCCCTGGATCAACAACCCTTTTACAGAAATGCAGGTCATGAGCGGTCCTCTTTTTTAGTGCCAGACAAGTTTTCAGTTGGAGCAATGTTAAAATGCCATTAGGTTTTGGACAGCATGGAATGCCCAGAATTGTACAAAAGATACAGATTGGTCCAGTAAAAGTCGATCCAGTCCTTAAATAACCTAAAGCTGAAAACATTTCTCATCTGTACTAACCTGTATTGTATCAGTAATCTGAGGATAACTGAAACAAATCCCCTATATGGAAAAGTGAAAAAAAGTGTAAAAAAGTGAAAAAGTGAAACACAAACACAAAAAAATAAAAACACGTACATCACCCTTTTCCCCCTTACAAACGCCAATCGCCCCAAAAAAGATCAAAAATAAATAAAGTACACATAATTGGTATTGTCGCGTGCAAAAGAACCTACCCTATAAATATGTCACTTTAATTAACCCACACGGTGAACGCTGTTAAAAAAAAAATCTAAGAATTGCGATTTTGTTCATCACGCAGCACATGAAATAGGTTAAAAACCGATCAAAAACTCATATAAATGCCAAAGTGGTACCAATTGAAACATCGGTTCATCCCACAAACAATTTTCTTACACAGCTCTGTATATGGAAAAATAAAAAAGTTATGCCTATCAGAAAATAGCGAAGCATAAATATTGATTTACACAACAAAAACACTTTTTTTTTAAAGTGCTTCAGCATAAAAAAACTATACAAATTGGATATCGTCATAATCGTCTCAATCCACAGAGTAAACGTAACTTGTCATGTATACTGCACGGTGAGTGCTGTTAAAAATAAAAATAAAAAACACTACTAGGATTGCAGAATTTTCTTCACCCTGCCTTCGAAAAAACGGATTTAAAACTGATCAGAAAAGTCTTGTCCCCCAAAAATAATACCAATAAAAACATCAACTCATCCCGAAAAAAACAACCCCATAATCAGTTATGTATACAGAAAAATACTGTACTCATCCGCATAATAAAGTTATCCTGTCACTTACAGGATAACTGTAAAATTGAAACCCAAAAACTATGGCGGAACTACGTTTTTTTCTCCCCATTTTCATGGCCCAATGCTAAAAAAAAACTATGTACGCCCAAAATGCACAATACACCACTAGATGAGATCCATGAAGGGTGTTGAATCCAAAATGGGGCGACTTAAGAAAGGTTTCACCTGTTCTGCTACTTTGGGGGCTTTGCAAATGTGACATGGCGCCCACCAAAAAACTGCGTTCCAGAAGCCAAATAGTGCTCCCTCCCTTGTATGCCCTTCCATGCACCCAAACAGCAGTTTACACCCATATATAGGGTACTGCTGAACTTGGAAGAAATTGTGTAACAAAATTTAGGGTGCTTTTTTCCAGGATTCTTTGTAAAAAATTAAACATTTTCAGCTAAAATTGTAGATTGTTGGGGAAAAATTTTGTATTTTTTTATTTTCACAGCCTAATGCAAAAAGAATTGTGAAACACCTGTTGGGCCGATGTACTCACTACACCCCTAGATATATTCCTTAAGGGGTGTAGTTTCAAATATGGGGTCTTTTTAGGGGTGTTTTAGCACCTCAGGGTGTCCGCAAAACTGAAATGGCGCGTAATTAAAATCGTATTGAAAATGAGACCCCAGAGTTTGGTAAGTGCTCCTCCTATTCTGAGGCTTGTGGTTGAGCAAAATAGGGCAATAGGGCCACATATGGGATATCTCTGAAAATGGCAGAATCTGGGGAACCAATATTGAATTGCACTTCCCTGGTCACATCTACCGCGTTCCTGTGAAGAATGGATACAAATTGAAAATCTGCAAGAAAAGTGAAATTTTGAAATTTCACCTCCACTTTGCCTTAATTCCTGTGAAACAAATAAGGACTAATACTATTGCTATCCTAATTTTGCGTTATTGAGGAGATTTTTTTTTCTGCTTCTTTACACCAGCTTCCCTAGTTTACTAGCCATCTCTTTCTGCTCTCATAGCTCCAGTTGCTCTGTCCGACCATGGGAGCTTATTTATGTATGTTATTGACAACTTAACTCTCCAGAGCTCTGTAGCTTTGTGCACTGTAGTTTACAAATCTCCTGCATTCATGTCATTGTAACACGCTAAGCTAGGAACAGCAGAGCTGCTACGCCAATCACTGCTATAGAACCACTTACATCATAACCAGGAAGTGCAAGCCTGAAGCTGGCTGCAAAGAGCAAGCTCTGTGAAACAGCATGGTGAGAACATCCCTTTAAGGACAGACATGAAGCAAATGTGGTAAAGAGAACCATTCTGCAGTCGTGTGCAAATCAGGACTTGCTAAGCCTGATTCAAATTCAACAAAACAGGCTAATGTAAGTCTTGCATCAGGCTACAGAGAAGACATACCCCACAGCTGATGAATATGTTTTCATTACCTCTACAACCAAATTAGGGTCTGTAGGTATGTAAGTCTGTAATTTTTACAATTACTGTATGCAGTACTGACAATGCATTTAAAATTGATACTGAAGCATCAGGGAATATCATAGACAGTAGAAGCATACCTCAAGCTACAATAGTGTTAGGATACAATATTTTCAACATGCAATGTTCTTTCCTGGAACATTACATGCTGAGTCTGGTTTCAACATACAATATTACAGACACTGCTGAACTGTGGCTCATGTGATTGACTGGAGGATTAAACCAATTATCATGAATATTTTACTTCTAAAACATCTGTACTAGTGAAGTGCCTGGAGTGATTCGTGGTCTAGTAGCGCCTCTCTAAAGTAAAGTCTGGTACTACATATTCTGTACTGCTCTTTATATGTGCCTATATGAGTGGTAATTTTGGGCACCAGGTGAGGACAGCCCAAGTTTATTTTTTCTGGTACATTATGCATGAAGTACATGACCCAAGGAAGCTGATGTCCTTAAAATATAAAGTAATTTCTAGCTTCCAGCAGTTCTTTCTGATGTTATATTTCAGGACTTGCTTTATCTGTATTAGTATCTGCTTCATTTTCTTTTATACCCATTTTGCATTATGTTGAGTGACATTTTGGGGCTTTAGAACCAATTACCAGTTTTCCATAGAGTTTTGGTTTCAACATACAATGGTCGTCCTGGAACCAATTAATATTGTATGTTGAGAGACCACTGTAATACTTATAAGAAATTGAGGTGTAGCCTGTTCTGGAAACTGTTCCTACTAAAAACTCCTCAGTTGGATCCCACTAACTATTGTGAGAAAATGTTGTGCTGAAATCAGTTACAAGGATAATGCAGAAAACAACATTTTATATCTTATAAGCCTCTGGGGACTGTCTCCGTAGTTACCATACTGCAATGAACCTGGGTTTTCATTCATATCATTCATACAATAACTGATCCGTGTAAAAACCATCGTTAATTAACTTTATTCTGTGGACTAGGAAAACTGAAGTCTTTCCAAATATATCTACATGTGGGTCAAGATATTTGTCCAGTTGTACAAGCCCATAGCTGCTTTCTACAGTATCTGAGAGTGGAAGGAGTGTTTAAATCCTTTGAGGCTGATCCTGGCCCCACTCCATGGATCTGCCTTATTGTGGTCGTTTCAAACCCAAAAAATCTTGAAAAAGTCAGACTATTTTTAATATGTGCCTTCCAAATGTTGCCAGTCAGAGAGGTAGGCACATCTCTCACACAATTAATTACAGTCCCTGACAGAAGTTCTGTCGCTTATCCATGTTTTGGAAACCAAAGCTTATAACCTGACTTAAAATTCATCCATTGGTTTTAGGAATGACTCATGTGTAAGCTGAAACCCTCCCAAATGAGGCTTTGTTAACGAAAATAAATTTGCTTCACTGCTGAAATATTGATCATTTAAGGAACACAGAAAGGCCAGATTTTGGCAAGACAAAAGTTTTGTCGCCTTGCCATATAATGCACCCAATCCTAGTTTACAGCCTCACCTGTGCTCACTAATTGATCGGTTAATTAGTGGGTGTGTATAAAAAGAAATCCAGCAACCCAGACCTTCACTTGAACTGCAACTTGACCTCTGACAATATGCCAAAAATCCACCCTGCGACCAAAGCCTTGATTATCAAGAGGCTGAAGAAGTGCACTGCAGAGGTGGCTGGCACCTTTAATGTGCCTCAGCATCAAGTACAAAGAATTAAAAAAAGATTTGAAGAGACTGGAGATGTTTTTGACAAGCCCAGGTCCGGCAGACCCCACAAGACAACTGCTCAGGAGGAACGTTTGTTGGTTCGAAAATCAAAAGCCAGCCCTTCTTCCACTTCAGCACAGTTCCAACAGGCCTGGTCACCTCAAGTCCCTGTGTCAACTAGAACAGTTTGTAGGATTCTGTCTCAAAATGGCCTCCATGGTTTAATAAGTGCCCAGAAGCCAGCACTTAACAAAAGGCAATTAAAAAACCGTGTGGCATTTGCCAAGGCCAACAGCCTGCTAAATGGATGGATGCTGGAAAAGTGGCAGAAGGTGGATTTCTCAAATGAATGAATCGTATGGATCCAAGATACGCCCAGAAAACAGTTAAGTTTGGTGGTGGAAAGATCATGGTCTGGGGTTACATTCAGTATGGGGGTGTGCGAAACATTTGCAAGGTGGAAGGCAATATCAATAGCCTAAAATATCAAGAAGTATTAGCTACCTCTTACATTCCCTATCATAAAAGGGGTCAAATTTTGCAGCAGGATAGTGCTCCATCTCATACATCCATCACTACATCAAAGTTCCTCAAGGCAAAGAAGATCAAGGTGCTCCAGGACTGGCCAGCCCAGTCACCAGACATGAACATCATTGAGCATGTTTGGGGTAATATAAAAGAGGAAGCTTGGAAGACAAAACCAAAGAATCTTGACGAACTCTGGGAGGCATGTAAGACTGCATTCTTTGCTATTCCTGATGTCTTCATTAATAAATTGTATGAATCATTGTCGAAATGCATGAATGCAGTCCTTCAAGCTCATGGAAGTCACACAAAATATTAAATATGGCTCTAATAGCACCACAACTTCATTCACCAATGTTATGAAACATATCTTTGTATTTCAAGTGAATTATTTGTTTGATTTTCATATTACCTTCTGTGGGCGACAAAACTTTTGTCTTGCCAAAATCTGACCTTTCTGTGTTCCTTAAATGATCAATATTTCAGCAGTGAAGGAAATTTATTTTCATTAACAAAACCTCATTTGGGAGGGTTTCAGCTTGCATATGAGTCATTCCTAAAACCAATGGATGAATTTTAAGTCAGGTTATAAGCTTTGGTTTCCACAACATGGATAAGCAACAGAACTTCTGTCAGGGACTGTACATCGTCCATTTATTCAATTAATCCTTTCAAAACTTGACCTTTATAAAGGCTACCATCAGCTAGAACTCACTCCAATGCCAGATACTTGGCAACATTCTCTATGCATTAAAGTCAAAGTAAATATAATCGGCTAATTTTTGGGCTCCGTTTAGCAGCAGAAATCTTTCAATCTGCCATAAGAAGCATAATTCAACACATTCCCAATGTCTTTAACTTTGTGACATTCTAGTTTTTGGAAAAACCCACACTAAAGTTATTATGCATTACATGCCATTTTAAATGCTTATCTTCATGAGGGTTTTTTAAACAAGGAAAAATGTGACTTTAAAGAGTAGCTATCACCTTCAGACAAACTTCATGAAGTAACAGAAGACTAAAATTCAAACACTTTCTCAAATAAGCTGCATTAGGAAAACCAAAGCTTTTCGCCTGTATTTCAGTTTTTAAAAATACGCTGCCCCTTTAAGACAGCTCTGAAGTCGGCACATGACAGCTTGATGGATGATTATGAGGACAGTTGTAGGTTCCTGAGCTGGGAGAGTCCACAGTGCAGGGGGGAGCCTGTAAATCTACATCATGTGCTCACCAGCAGTATTGTAATACAGATGCCTGTGTGCTATAGAGGAGAAGGCTTTGTCTCCACTGCACAGAAAAAAGTAAATTTTTTCATTTTCTAAAAACAGAGAAATTTACCGAAAACATCTCCCATAGACTTCTATTGTAAAAACCTTCTGCTGTCTGCACTGCTTTTTTCTGCTTGTTTTTTTACTGGTCGTCTTTTGTAACATGTTGTAAAAACGCCAGGGCAGAAAATTTACTAAAGGAGTCTATGGAAAGCGCAGGACGTTTTTTCGCCGCAATTTTTCAATGGAAACCCTCCCAGGAGATTAGTCCCTCCTACAGTTTATACTTTTTTCAATTCTGCATATGTGTTTGATGTGTCCTCGTTCATACCGTTTATAATAAAGTGATCATGTTTTTGTCGCTAACTTTTTTTGCGCAATTCAAGATTTTTGCTCTAATGACGCTAAATATTAGTTTTTTTTAAGGATTTTGTCGCTATAATCCTTTTCTTGGAAGATTTTGTTGCTAATAAAGTTCTCGCTTGTGACGCTAAAAATAAATTTTTGGGATTTTGGCTCTAAAATGTTTTTTTTTTTACAGATTTTGGCACTATTAAAGATATCTCCCTTTTGTTGATAAAAATACTTTTTTTCGGATTTTGCCCCTATTAAACTTCTCGCTTTTGTTACTAAAAATATGTTTTTTGGCGCAAAAATATTTGTTACGGATTTTAACACTAAAACTATTTTTTTTACGGATTTTGGCCCTATTAAAGTTATCTTGCTTTTGCCGCTAAAAATACCTTTTTTTACGGATTTTGGCACTAAAATACTTTTTTACAGATTTTGACGCTAACAAATTTATCTTGTTTTTGTTTGCAAAAATATGCATTTTTTTACGCGTTTTAGCACCAAAATCCGCAGAAATAAAGTTCTTCCGCTTTTGTCATTAAAAATACGTTTTTTGATGCTAAAACCCTTTTTTTTTACGGATTTTAATACTAAAATACTTTTTTTACGGATTTTGGCGCTATTAAAGTTCTCGCTTTTGTCGCTAAAAAATCCTTTTTTCTTAAAGATGTAGGAGATAAATTTATTTTCGGCAAAATCCGTAAAAAGACGGATTTTTAGCAGCAAAAGCAAGATAACAGTAGCGCCAAAATCCATTTAAAAAAATGGACTTTAGCGCCAAAATACATTAAAAAAAAGTATTTATAGTAACACAAGCGATAACTCTATTAGCGCCAAAATCAGTAAAAAAAAGTATTGTAGTGCCAAAATCCGTAAGAAAACAGATTTTTAGCGACATAACTTTATTAGTGCCAAAATCCGTAAAAATAGGGATTTTAGAGCCTAAATCCATAAAAGAAAAGTACTTTTGGCTACAAAAGGGAGATAATTTTACTAGTGCCAAAATCCATAAAATGACTACAAGATTTCATATAAATGCAATAATGTGCTTTCCATCCCCTTTTGTAGGGCGGAGTTACATCCAATGGCTTAATTTATGTATACATTGAAAACCAGACTTGAAGACAAGCAAAAAACATGGGTAAAAACCGCACCAAAAATGCAAATTGAAACAATAAACTGCCGTTTTATCAGCTGCTTTTGACAGGCAGTGGACAGAAAACTCAGTTTTTAGTAGTTGGCTTTCAGGTCGTTTTTGTCCACTGCAGTGTAGACATGGCCTTAGTGTGCTGTGCCTGCTGTACGGTATGTAGTGAGACTCAGATGACCCTATACAAGCAGCTATGCCCTCAGCTCCCCCTGCACAGTTGGGATCTCCCAACAGATTGATAAGGATCTCCTGAGTTACAAAGTGAAAGTAAAACCTGTTTCCCTGTAAAACTGAGGGAAATCCTGTGAATTGCTAATGACATGTATTTGAGAAAAGTCTTATAATTTCATCTTCTAATAATTTTTGTGTGTTTGTATGGAGGTGATAGGTACTCTTTAAGTAGAGTGCCGTGAAGTTCTATGGTCACATATTTTCAACAGTTGAAATACAGCCTAATCCCAAAAAAAGTACAGTCGCTAAAAATGGTCTCAGTTCCTTAAAATCTCAATGAAGTGCGCTCATATCTTGGAATTTTCAGTTATTGCTCCAGATATAGCTATAATCTTTTTTACAATTAGTGCCCTACTAGAGAACTCACAAAGCAAGGCTGTGAATTCAAGTGTCTCCAGAATTCAAACCTCTTTGATACTATTAAAAGAACATTTCCGTTCGTAAAGGGCATTTTTTGTTAAAATCAATATTCCTGAAAACATATATAAATTTTTAGCAGTATTTTCATTTTATTTCAGCAGACGTATGCAATTAAAAAAATTTTAAACATCCTGTTTTTCTCTAGCTGTGATAATGATGATCTAAGCCACCTGCATAGCAGCACAGGCAGATCTCAATTTAATGTTGATTCTGCAACAAGTGATTATCTGAATGTAGTATCATTACAGATAGTAAGTAATTACATAATGATTGCTCTATTGTTCTCTGCATAGGCTTGGTTAAGGAGGGGAATAGTCAGACAAGGCAATGACAAGATCAATACATGAAAGGATAATGGGTTAATTTTTTTTTACAAGGGGGGGCTTCCAGCTTGTTTTACAACTATCTGGTTCTGATGTGGTCTTAAGAGAAACAAACTACCGAGATAACGAATGCCTATGGGTATAGATATAGTTAAAATATAACTTTTAATAATATATCAATAAAAATAGTACATATAAAGAAAAATAGCGGAGAATTCGCCCCGAAAAGGGCGGCCCCGCACCGGAACACCCTACCTATATGTAATAAATATCCTAAATACTAAAGTGAATACTAAAGTGAATATAAGGACAACAAACACAAAACAGACACATTACTATACAAAAGGAGTGACTAATACAACAAGGTTACAGTACATATAGTAACAATACACTACCCCTACTGACAATACATACAAAACAATCCAACGCGTGTCTCCCACAAATAATGTGGGTTCATCAGGGAATATAATAGTATGTCAACCAATAATAAATATAATCATTGATATGATATATGTATATATCAAAAAGCTTACGTCCCTAGCAGGTAATACCGCAGATTGAAACAGGTACGAGGATCCTGTGATGTTAGAAGGGATATTGGATATAGATGTTAAGGAGGGTGTCCAATATGGTAGTGGCTACGGATGAGAAACGCGTTGGATTGTTTTGTATGTATTGTCAGTAGGGGTAGTGTATTGTTACTATATGTACTGTAACCTTGTTGTATTAGTCACTCCTTTTGTATAGTAATGTGTCTGTTTGTTGTTTTTGTCCTTATATTCACTTTAGTATCACTTTAGTATTTAGGATATTTTATTACATATAGGTAGGGTGTTTCCGGTGCGGGCCCCGCCCTTTTCGGGCGAATTCTCCGCTATTTTTCTTTATATGTACTATTTTTATTGATACATTATTAAAAGTTATATTTTAACTATATCTATACCCATAGGCATTCGTTATCTCGGTAGTTTGTTTCTCTTGATGTAATATTGAATGCCGGGCATTTCCATTTAGGGATTTCTCCTGCCCCATTTATCTGTAGGAGTCCGTGGTTTGGTTCTGATGTGGTCTTAAAGGTGTTTTGCCAGGACTGAGTTACTTACCTCCTTATCAGCACGGGAGTAGAATATAAACAAATCCTGCTGAGTCATGAACGCTGCAGGGCTGAGAGGGAGGGGGGTGAGCAGAAAGTGAGGAATAAGGGAGCGTCTCAAAACTTAACTCAAATAATAACTTTACAACAGTTGATTCTCTATATAGCAAGACACAGGATCATACACTGCTCTTTCTACCCATCCCCTTGAAAGCTCATTCATTTTCCCTGTCATCAGATAAGAAGTGTTTCACGCAAGTGCGGCCTGTCCGCTCCTCTGGTCGTGTCTAATGCAAGCTTTCAGGTAACTAAGGGGGATTGAGAAATGCTGTAGCTCTCAGAGTCTTCACTTTTTGTAATCACATATATTTAGGAAAGTGATTAAATACCCATTTTGGAGGATCCCACGTCAACATTACATCGTGGCAAAACCCCTTTAAATATATATTTTTGTATTCTATATTTTATCATTTGTAATATGTGTATTTTAAAATGATAACTTGCACTTAAAGCACCAGTATCAGGTGTTGCCTGCAGCCAAACAGAAGAGTACCAGAGGCATCTTATTATGCCAAGTTAGTTGATGTTGGTTGGAGAATGTTGCTCTTAGTTGATATTAGGAGGTTCAGTTGCTCCTGCAAGGGGTTGCCTGCATACCAGCCAACTGTGGCACAGGAGCAGGCATAGGTCAGTTATACAGCCTGAGATAGGAGAATACTTACAGTAGGAAAGTAAGTGGAAGAGGGGAGAGACTGGTTTGAACAAGAAGAAAATGAAGAACCAGAGTTAGAAGTAGCATTCCTAGGATAATATGCTCCTAGGCCTTAAAGTGGGGGAAAATCTGGAGGACAGCCAGGGAGGTATGAGCAGGTAACCCTGCTTATCAGCGAAGGTCCTGCAGAGAATGTGGAGGTGTATATGGGTTATGCACATAGGAAGAGTTAAGTCCCTCTGAAGTAAACAACCTGTCTCAGAATTGTATATAACTGGATGGACTATGCAGAGTACCATGAGTAAAGTCTACCAGGAGTCCAAAGCTTGTTTGTGTCTGTGGCTCTTTCTCTGCCAGCCCGCAACATATCCCAGCACACCAATGGAAGTTCCACCTCACTACTACACCGCACACCTGCATTTGTTATGTCCCTGCCTCTGGTATCTTACACAGCTGATAGCACATCTCGCGGGCCCTAAGTGGACCTGGAAGAGAACAGTCAAGCAATCCTCACTACTGTGCAATCAGAGTTCACAGGGAAAGTCATGTACATAGGGAAACTGTAAAAACTATAAAAAAGCAACCACCCAATTCACAAAAAAAAAACAATGTAATACTGATAGTAGTGGCCTACTTTGATCCAACATTATACATTTGTACACATTGATTCTTGTAGAGCTTGGAGCTATTCTAGCTCAATTCAGCCAATAATCCAGATCTAAGCATCATTTCATATGTCATTAAAGAGTTAACAAATACCAGAAAAAAATATTCTTAAACTGAAAAGGAAATTCTAGCAGCTGTCTAGGGATGTGAACATTTTCGTCTATTTCTCTATGGAGTTCCTTTTACCATTGTTACATTGTTACTGATCATCTAGCTTCTAAGGTCATGTTCACACGGCTTAAAATGGGCCGTATTTCGGTCCGTAATTACGTGCCGAAGTGCGCAAATTACGGTCTGAAAACGGCCCATTCATTACGGTAATTCACAGTTCTCATAGAGAACTATGGATTACGTCTCCATAATATAATGGTGCGAGATGGGGCAGAAGGGTGTACAGACCACAGCTAGCAGGCAAATTCTCCAGGGGGTGAAGGGACATAAGACAAACACCCTGGAGATTGTGCTGTGGCTGTGATCAATACCCCCTAGGATCGTATTGTGCAGCCTGAACTCCATCCTCTGCATCCCCCAGAAGATGATCCACAAGGTCTTCAAGGGGTGCTGGAGATCGAGTTTTGAACTGTCATGTATTGTTTCTGTTTCTGTTTTTCTACAGGTTTACCTTCAAGACTATAACGGATTTGTTGGACTATACCAGACCAACGTTGGATCTATTTCTTTAATAAAATGGTCAGTGAGGGATGGTGTCTGGGACTGTTTTTTTAAATAAAGTATGTTTTTTTTCTGATGTGTCTGTGAGGTTTTTTTTACCGTTTTATTCAGTGATAGCAATGGAGGGGTCTGACAGATGCCTCTCCATTACTATCGCTGGGGCGTGTTTCCTGTCACCCAGGGCTGACACTAACCTCTCCCAATATTGCCCCAGAATTCAACACACTTGAGTACTGAGAGCTGGGTTACTGTCAGAACTGAGCCATCTAATGTGGCAATTTGCTTGTGGGGTGGCTGCAATCTCGTATTGTTAGAGTGACAAAGGACCAATGGCCATAGACCTTAAGGTGGTGGTCTTTTAACAAAGATTAGCTTTCAAGATGTAGGGAAACACTAAATTAAGACGTTTTCCAAATATATTGCGTTGTTCATCTTTTTTTTATTTTATCACCTTCTGTGCTCTCTGGTTCCCCAAGTGACCGACCTGTGTACACATCCCCCCCCCCCCCCTTGTTTGTTCTATCTGTTAGCAGGGAGTGACTTCTTCACACAGGTCACTGAGACAGTGAGAGCTTGTTTGTTATGTGATCTTTAAGACAAAAGACTAATTACTCTACTGTTTACATTAGCTCAGCAGCTTCTCTGGACCTCAGAGAAGGTAATTTATTTAATCTAGACTAATAAACAGAGAGGTCTGAATACAAGTAACTCATATGCTAATTACAGACAGCTTGACCAGGAAGTGAAAGAGCAAAGCTGCATTATTTCATTCATGCATCCTATGAAACTTTGAGATGAGACAACTCCTTTAACATCCTGATAGCATCAATCTGCAGCTGCCAGTTTTACCATGGTTGTTTAAAGAAAAAAAGTATTTAAAAAAAATGACATGGATTTCCCCCTATTTTTATTTTGTTAAAGAAATGGATCAAACGTTCGTCCAACAAATCTATTGTAGTCCAAAAGAGACACCTATAAAATTCCAGAAAAATTATACTAATATACTAATAATGTGGGAGGAGGAGTTGGTGAGGGAAGGGGAGTTTAGAGTGGGGACGGTAGAAGTTGAGAGTGGGGGGTAAGGAATTGGTGGGATAGAGTGGTTTAGAGTGTGGGGAAGAAGTTTGTGGGAAGAGGAGGGGCTTAGAGTGGGGGTGGTAGGAGTTGTTGGAGAATGGGGGGTTTAGGGTGGGGGGAAGGAGTTGGTGGGGGGTAAGAGGAGTTGAGGGGAACAACTTGGTGGGGAAAGTGGGGTTTACAGTGGGGGTGGAAGGAATTGGTGGGGGAGAGGACTTGGAGTGGGGTTGAAAGGACTTGGTGAGGAAGGTAAAATTAAGATTGTTGGGGGCTGGAGGTTTTAGAGTTGGGGGGTGGATTGGGTTTAAAGTGGGGGACAGCAACCTTCCCAGATCCTGCTGGACAGCCCCAGATTCCTGGGACTGCCCAACTGTTTGCACATCCTCAGGACTCACAAACAGTTAAAACATACTTGCTAAGACAGATAGTAAGTGTCTGCAGGCAACTAGTGTCAGCTGCTTTTATACTACTGGCACCAAGCATGCCTTATGTCACCAAGCTTTTTGGTGCGCTAAATAGGCTATCCAGTGTCCAAGAAAGCTGGATGACACTCCATCCTCACAGCAGGCTACAATAGGAATGCAGGTTACTGTGGGGGTTCGGATGTTACCCAGCTTTCCTGGGCCTTGGATAGTTTATCCAGCCTTTTATATGTTAGTGTAGTGTTTCTTCTTTTTTTAACAGTATTCCCGTTTGGACTACAAGGGATTCTTTGGACTATGTCGGACCAGCATTGGATCCATTTATTTAATAAAATGATCAGCAAGGACTGGTGTCAGGGAGTGATTATTTTAATAAAGTATCTTTTTTCAGTGCAGTCTATTTTCTTTTCCTTTTCACATTTTTTAAAATGTTAGTAATGAAGGTGTCTGGCACACACCTCTTCATTACTATCACTAGGGCTTGTTGTCAGCCACTGATGTTTGTTGTCACCCAAGGCTGACACTACCCCCCTGTCATTATTACCCCGTGTCTGCCTACCCCTGGCCCATCACTATTCACCTCTCCCTCTCCTGCTTCATTCCATCCTCTAGCTGCTAGCCAGTGCGTGCATACCCGTGTACCCACTACCTCTCTGGCTCTCTGGGATTTGAAGGGCCAGCACACCTGTGATGGGATAATCACCGGGTGGTGACCCTTTATTACCTCCCTATCCCCTCGATCCCTTGCTAGTTGTTGGTTTGCATTAGTATAGAGAGTTACTGAGTGTTCTTCTGTGTTCTTACCCCTTGTCTGGACTTTGACCTCGTTTGCCTGCCCCCTGCATTGGACCTGACCCCTTTCTGCACTGGGCCTAACTACGCCTCTGCCTGACCCCTTTGTACCTCGCTGAACCTCAACCGTCACTGCAAGTGGCCACATCAGGGGTAGCAACCTGGGAGTCCCCTGCAGCAAAGCCCAACAAGTCTTGCAGCAGGCACTGGGGAAGACTTGGGTCCTTAGACTCCGCTCACTTGCGTGACTTACCATCTTCTCACAGTGACCCAGAGGAACCACTATCCACCACTCCTGAGAATGCAACTGGCCTTGGATCCCGCCAAGGTGCCACTGCCTGTCCTCCAAGACCTAGGAGGTGGAGGGCAAAAAGGCAACAGAACAATGCACAGCACCGTACTATTTTTTTTTGTATAATTGTATTTTTATTATAGAATTTTCCAATGTAATAAAACTAATAAGGTATACATCAATGAGAGCAAGAAAAAACTACATATATTTCTAACAGTTTCCATATAGTGGATAGCACCATTTTTTAATCCCTTGCCTGCTATGGTCGCATGTACTGAAGGATCTAAGGAACTAAAATATCAGAATCAGAGTTACTTCAAATTTTGACGGCAAAAGGCAGATCCCAGCTGTAATCAAAAGTCATTACCTGCTGTGTTTGGAGCAGGGTCAAAGAGTGAGTTTGTTCCACACTCCCTTGCCTACCTAACTGTAAGTCAGATGTTAATAAAGGGTTAAACAGGACCTGTCACTTTACTTGTAGACCTGTTTTAGTAAATAATTGTATTATCTATAAAACAACAATTCTAGAACTTCTTACCTTAGATCTCTATGCTATATGGTTACTCTCTTTTGATATGTATTATTAAATTTACTAAATTGTCAACTGGGTGTTACCTATTAAAGATGTGTCCCTGCACAGACCAACATTGTCTAATCAGTGCTCACTGATTAAGGCTGTTTTCACACAATGCGGTTTTGTGTCGTTTTTGGTGCGTTTTTCCACCTGCAGTACTGCACAGCAATATTTATTACCAGCGAGCTTCTTTCAGTCATCTTAACTGTTTTCTAAGGTGTCACAAGTGAGTAATCAATTATTGTGTTTGAAGTCTTGCGGATTCAAAAGAAAGTAAATGATTACTAACATCTTTCAAAACAGTTAAGATAACGGAAAGAAGCTCGCTGATAATAAAGGCAGTGCAATTGTACAGTACTATAAGTGGAAAAAGACACCAAAAATGCCACAAAACCACACTGTGTGAAAGCCAGGGATACACCCTTGTGACGGTAGGAATAGTGACACTCAGAGGAACAACACAACACTGAGTTATAAGACAAGATATTCCAGAACTGTTATTTTTAGAAAACATAGGTATTTCTAAAATAGACATAGTAGTATAATGTTGTACCGTGTTAGCCATAGAACTCCAACTAGTGCTACATAGGGACAACAGATTCAAAGACATAATTCCATTCCCCCCTCTCCTTTCCTTTCAGCAACCACCAAACCTGTGACGTATTATTATCCGGAGTGCCCTGATGGCCCCAACTGAAAGTGGCACCTCACTCTGCCAGCAAAACAGGTGCAAGACCTGCAGACACATCTACACCACTGACAGTGTACCTGTCCCACAATCACAACAGGTGCACATAATTAGGGGTTTGCAACAAGTAAACCATGGGTGGATAAATATAAAACGTCGTACGCTCAATCTCTGGTCCCGCCTGTCCACCAGCCAGCTCCGGGAAGGAGACGCTATACCTGAAGGCCCGTTCACACGGCTATTTGCACGATATTGCGCCGTATCCCCAGATTATGCGCTTCATACGGCGCCAATGCCGTCGGAGTTCATTACGTTCCACGTCTCATAGAGAACGTTGGATTCGTCGCTCCTCCTCCGCTCGGCAAATCCGTGCGGGGGGGAAGTGACTGCAATATTTACGGCGCGGACGCCCGTAAACAATGCATTGTCTTCGGGGAAGCGCGCCCCGCCGCGCTCCGGCCCCGCCCCGTCACAGTCCCTTGATTCAAAGGCGGATTTGTGGCGCTCAATAACGGCGCACAAATCCTGTCGTGATAAGCCGTGTGAAAGGAGCGCTGCCGAACGTGGCACATGAACGCTACTACTGAACTTTTCCAGGACATTTTCGCCCATAATGCATTAATCGTTGTGGTAACGCAAGTATCTGCTCTGGTTGAGCATTTTTAATTGTCACTCAATAGTGCAATAAATGGTACGCTTTTATATTTATCCACCCATGGTTTACTTGTTGCATAGTCTAAGAGGATATGGAGGAATCCTGCTGATGGGTGATGCAAGGTGCGATTAACCTTTTACATAACCACCAGAACTTTGTGAAGTTGCACAGAATTAGGGGAACATTTTCCTGCAGGTCTTCCAATGTGGTGTATCTCATACACCACTCAGTCAGTGCATGAACTTACACAGATTCACTTTCAATGGGAGGAGGGAGAGAGAGAGAGAGATACACGGGAGGAGGAGGGAGAGAGAGAGAGAGAGAGAGAAGGGAGAGAGACTGTGCTGTGCAGTCCCATGTAATACACGTTTGTGACACAGATGTGCAGTCCCATGTAAATCATAGAAAGAGAACACAGTTGTACTCTGCAGCCCTTCATAACACAATTTTGTGACACAGATGCGCAGTACCACGTAAATCACAAACAGAAAGAATACAGCTTTACTCTGCAGTCCCACATAAAACACTTTTGTGACACAGATGCGCAGTCTCACATAAATCACTTGTGTGACACAAATGTGCATTCCCACGTAAATCACAAACAGAGAGAGAACACCGCTATATTGTGCAATCCCACATAAAACACTTTTGTGAGACAGATGTGCAGTCCCATGTAAAACACGTTTTGAAATATTGCAGTCCCATGTAAACACAAACATATTAAGTGTATAGTTTTGTTCTGCAGATCTGTAGGTCAGAGGTGTAATAGTCTGCAGGATATATAACTTTGTGAGAGAGAGAGAAAAAAAAAACACCCATCTTTCCCAGAGTACTGAATGTCACATGCCTATTCTAGTTACAAAGTATGTAGAGAGAGAGAAATTTAGATGTTCACTATGTAGGTACACTTAGCTTTTCATTTCCAATGATTCCTTAGGCTATGTCTACACAGCAAATACTGAAATGCCATTGTATTTTGGACAGCATTTTGTAACTTGCTGTGTGCACATAGCCTTAGTCTCGGCCAGCTGAGAACCTCTCCCTTTCTCCAGCTCAAACAGAATGAATCATCATGTGCACACTTTGAGGGCATGTCTGCAGAGAGATGATACTCCCTGCGGGGAGGAGAAAAACACCCCTCCATTTTACAAGCTCTGCTTGGCAACTAGCACAAAAGGCTGACAAATGCTGTAGCGAGAGAATCTGTGTAAGTTCATGCTTTAATATTCATGCCAGTTTCATGTCACACTATGTATGAACTGTGAGGGTCACAAATCACCACCTGATAGCAAACAGATAACAACAAGAATTACTGATCCCTCTATCACGGCTCACAAGTTTCCAGACTGTTTATTTCTTGACCTATTGTATATAACTTCTCTGCTTATATTGCATTTTGTTATTTTAAAGATTTTAAGATCCTTTGAAGATCCAAGTCTTTTGGATATAAAAAGCCTGTAGATTTTCAGTTTCTTGTATAACACCATGTCTGAAGAAGAGAGCTAGTACTCCCTAAAGCTACCATCAAATATACTAAGTTAGACTTTAAAAGGTATCACCTGATTTCTTCACCCTTCTAAAATAGACATGTCAGGATCTGTAACAGGTAGGTCCTCTTTAGCATATTTGGGATATATGCTGGACCAGTAGGATATCCTAAGTATTAGCAGTGTTACGTGTTACAACTGCGTGTTGTAGAGCCATCATCCACAGAGGTGCATTAAGCCTTACTGTACATCTCTGTGTCTCTGTTTTAACACATCATTTTTTTTTATGTTAAATTATGTACAAAGCCAATAGAAAAAATAACAGTATTGTATTTCTATGCCTTAGATTAACCAAAATGACTTCTTTTAACAATCCTGTAGGGAGTAACATGTAGTAGTATAGATGAAGAGGTTTTTCTATAAGACTGATTTCACTCTTCAGAGCCTCTTCAGGCTCATGATTTTTGTGCAGGCTTTTAGCGGGTCTATAGCAGTGACTGACATTTCAGCTCTGCTATCTCCTGTTCCTAGAGGAGCCTTTAACAGCGACATTACTGATAGAGGGGTTCGGAAAAATAATAACACTGTCCAAGCAGGAAGTCTGGCTATAAGACTTGGTTCTAATCTGTGTCAGTAGTTCAGTGTGAAACCTCCATCACAGAGGTGCAACTGGACTTGTTATACAAGAGACAAGAACAGTGCTTGACAAACCCCATTGGCTACAATGGGGTCCATCAGGTTTCCGCTGAGGTGTCCATTGTTTTACCTGAAAAAATAGTGCAGCATTCTGCGCTATTTTCCCATCATTCCCAACAGAATTTAGACAGAGGATCCAAACAGAACCTCTAAATGTGCAGAGTGCTTAAATGTGAGCTAGCAGAGCTGTATGTGTCATGAGAGGAAGCTTCTATTGAGAGATAAACTTACAGTTGAAACCAGAATTTTACATACATGATATAAAAAGACACATATGCATGTTTTTTTCCACTGTCTGACATGAAATCAGAAAAAAAGTACCCATTTTAGGTCAATTAGGATTATTTATATCTGCCAAATTCCAGAATAATGAGAGAGAGAATTTTTAAGGCATTTTTATTACAAAAGTTTACATACAGTACATGCTGCTAAGACATATTGCTAGCTGCTAAGTGACTCTTATTTTTTATGTAATTACATTTTGTCAGAAAAAATATAGGGTTAAGGGCTTAAATGTTCTATATTTCTAAGATTTAGGAATTCGCTGTTGTCCTTGCTAAGCTTGGAGTGCATAGTCCTTGGTTTTCCTAATCTGCAGATATAGATGTCATAAGCATTTTTAATTAATATATGATGGCAGGAGAAAAAACAAAAAATGGAATAGAATGTATTAAGTTGTATCCTTCAGACAAGTTTCTTTCTAAGTTTAAAAATATAGTAGATTGCTGCTTTACTAGCAAAACAACCAGCAGTATAACAAAAACCGCTTGCGTAGAAGTATGTTGATTTAAAGTAACCAATTATTGAAGTATATTTATTAAAAGTAACTAATTATAGTGAATTAATGTTGATGTATTAAATATTGTCATGCCTTAAGACCAGCTTGTATAAAAACTTGTATGCACAGTAATATAGTCAGAGATTTGATTTGACATTACTTGATGTCAACTGTCATTTTTTGTCAGCATATGCACATGCACACTTATATTAATTTGGAAACCTACAAAATAAGAGAAAAGCACCAGACTTATAGCAACAACAATATAAATGTGCTCTGCAGACCTGACAGGATGGTAGAAGGCTGTCCCAGTTCCATAACTAGACGGGCTCATCCCCACAGCAGAGGATAAAAAACCGGCCACAAATCGGTGCCGTGGGGACATGCCCTAAGGGTTAAAGTTTTTCTCAGTAAATAAATGAAATAAGAGACTGAGAATCTCTTTCCTGCTGTTTCAGCAGGAAGTGACCCTTCCAGTCCAGCCACTGCTAGAGCACTGAAAGATAGTCGGCAACCACAGAAGCTTTTGTAAATATGTAGGAGTTAACAAAAAATGCTATAACTCTGAAATGAAGCAAAATCACAAGAGCAAAGCATTTAGTAATAATCTTTATTTAACTTTGCCTACATGTTTGAAACTAAGCAATGAGATGCGAATACCCCTTTAACATAGTACTATTTGCAGTGATTAGCAGATTTTAGTAAGTAAAAACTGAGTCAACAGAACCACATGACAGACAGATCACTATAAATTCTTACATACATGTAATAAGCAATTCTAAAACAAGTCATACAAACTGATCATTTATCATCATTTATCAGTTGCATATAGTTATTAACTTTGGGAACACACAGTGTTCACAACTGCTGTAATGCAGGACATAGAATAAGGGCCAATGAAGTCTATGAAGGCCCGGCACATTGTCATCTTGTAAGCACCTGTTCTTTTTCGTCCGTGTAGTGTTTGAAATGGAATAATAAATGCAGCAGAGACCATTTATTTGTTTTCACACTGAGTTAATTTGCAACATTGTTCAGATGTAATTAGTCACAGTTTCTTTTTTATTAATCAACTAATTCCTTTTCTGTATAGTCTTTGACTTGTGTCAGACATTCAGACGTTTTCTAGGTAATTTGCCTTCAGCCAACATTTGTTGACTTTGGCAAGAAATTTCAAGCAAAATTAATAAATTCAAAAAAGAAAAACTATAGCAATTTATGTGCATTTCTCATAAAATTACATTTACTATTCAGGAACATATAAATCCTGGGACCAGAGCTACAATTAAATGAGGGACATTAACATTCCGTGTTGTTTATTATAAGTTGGATACCGTTTAAGAAATGGGTGGACATTACAACCATTTTTCCGAGGGTTGGTGTGAACCAATCCAATTTTTCTACCATGAAGTCAAATTTCTAAGCAATTACAGATGTTATGTGTCTATTGAAACTCTTTAGTGATCATTTTTAAATCATTGGTCTAGCAAAAGAGATTGAAGGGTTTCACCTTTCATTAGGTTATACATTGTTTTAAATGTTCCCACTGGACCAGGATTCTACACCTGGATCTAAACTTGCATTTTCAAAATCTCCAAATGTTTTATGATGTTTTTAAATTCGCAATGACCCAAATGCGTGTGGACTAGAGGAGAGAATTGAAGTGGAAGGCAGTACAAGACCGTAGAATGGCGACCACATGAAATTGTGAAGAGATAAACGTACACCTCACAGTGTTCCAGAGTGCAAGCGACGTGTCAGCTCATGACATTTGTAAACCCTACATAAACACAATGTCGGACTGGGGTGCCCTGGACCAACCAGTGAAATTGATTCTTGAGGCTTACCAGTGAGGCTGATTCTTGGGACCCATTCTACACCTATTGCATATGACTGCACATATTGTACATGCCTCTTGTATTCTGCCTCTCTTTCTCTTCCTTTCTCCTTGAATGGCAGCCCCAATACTGTCATGCCCAGGAGTCCACAATGCCTATGGGCCCACCAACTCCTAGGGCCTACTGGGGGATTCCACTATTCCCCTGTGGGCCAGTCGGAGCTTGCATAAGCATAGGGTCTTCACTGTACAAGTAGAATATATTGGAAGCTTAGCTGATATTTCAGCAAATATATATGTCCAATTCTTAGATCCACGTCAAGAGACATCATATGCAGGACCATTATAAGGAATTTCAAGGCCCCACACAGCTGAAGCATCTGACTTCCTTCTCCCCCCAAAAACAACTTTGTGGGATTATTGGGGAAAATTTTCAATTGCGCAATTGTTGTTGGGTTTAGTATATTTGGATTTTGCCACGCAGTTTAAATGTGAAAGTATTCAAAAAAGGAATAAAACCCCTCATTTTTTTGAAATATTGTGCTACTCTTTTATGGGACAACATGAAAAAATTTGACAATTTGTACAATGTAAAGTGTCATGTACCTTGTTATAACGCGGTCAACTGGGCCCCCGGGGGGATCGGTGAACCCCGGTGGGGCCCGAGCTGCACCCGGCCCCGGGACGCCCGGCCCTTCCGAGCCCCCCGGGGCCGGGCCCCGGGAGTGGGACAATGTCCCAACCCCCGGGGCGTTTGGGTAGGGGAGCAAGCCCACTATTTCTGCGCTCCGCTTTTTTTCCCCCTGGCAGGCTGAAAGGCTCAGCCTTCACCCTGGGGTCCCGGCCCTATGGTGACGTAGCACGTGGTGCGTCACATCCCCCGCGCCCCTAGGGCGGGCGGAAAAACCCGGCGGGGAGCTCGAGCCCGGGAGCGCAGGAGCCGAGTCAGGTAAGTGGTGGTGTTTTTTTTTTTTTTTTAAAACCCCCAAATGGGGCCCCGATACCAAAAAGGGGGGCCCTGGTCCCAAAAGGGGGGGCCCGGGCTCCAAAAGGGGGGGGGGGCCCTGACTACCTAAAGGGAGGGCCCTGGATATCAAATGGGGCCCTCAAAACCAAAGGTGGCCCTGACAAACAAAGGGGGCCCTCACTACCTAATGGGGCCCTGACTACCTAAGGGGGGCCCTGACTCCCAAGGGGGGCCCTGATTACCTAAAGGGGGCCCTGACTGTCAAAGGGGGTCCTGACTGTCAAAAAGGGCCCTGACTGCCTAAAGGGGCCTATGTTTAAAGGGGGCCCTGATACCAAAAAGGGGCCCATTACAAAAGGGGGGGGCCCCACCCCCAAACCCCCCCTGGTTTTAAAGGGGGCCCTGACTGTTAAAGGGGGGCCCTGAAGCTTAAAGGGGGCCCTGACTACCTAAAGGGGGGGAGGGGGGGTGACTCCCAAAGGGGGCCCTGTTACCAAAAGGGGGCCCCCCCTGATACCTAAAGGGGGCCCTGTTTTTCCTAAAGGGGGCCCCTTTGACTGCAAAGGGGGGGCCCTGACTGTCTACGGGGGGCCCTGATGTTTAAAGGGGGGCACTAACTCAAAGGGGGGCCCCTATTTCCAAAAGGGGGGCCCTGACCCAAAGGGGGGCCCTGATTGTTCAGGGGCCCTGACTACCAAGGGGGGTCCAACAAAAAGGGGGCCCCTGTTTACCTAAAGGGGGGCCCTTTTTCCAAAAGGGGGGAGCCCTGGCCAAAACCTTTAAAAAGAGGGGGCCTGATAACCAAAGGGGGGGCCCTTCTTTCAAAGGGGGGGCCCCTGACGGGCCAAATGGGGGGCCCTGACTACCAAAGGGGGCCCGTTTTACCAAATGGGGGCCCTGACTCCCTAAAGGGGGGCCCAGACAACCAAAAGGGGGGCCCTGAAAAATTTAAAGGGGGGCCCCTGATTCCCTTTAAAGGGGGGCCCCCCGGGATTTTAAAAGGGGGGCCCCCCTGACTTTTTGGGGGGTTCCTAAACAACTAAAAAGGGGGCCCCTGACTTTGCCACACTGGGAAAAAGGGGGGGGCCGTGACTTCCTGCACACAAAGCTAAAGGGGTGCCCTCCCCCCTTTCCTGCAAAATAGAAAAAAGGGGGCCCCTTTAAATGCTGAAACTACCAAAAAGGGGGCCCCCCTAACTGCCTGTATACTCCCTAAAGGAGGCCCTTAATTGTGTATACTACATAAAGGAGGACGTAATTTGCCTGTTTTTACAAATTTAAGGGGGGGGGCCCCAAACTGCTTGCGGGGGCCAAAATTTAAAAGGGGGGGCCCTAACAAACCTACAGCTTCCCTAACGGGGGGAAACCACCTACCTACACCCAAAAATAACTGGGACTCCCCAAAACCCCTTTCCTACGGGAAAACCTTTTAATGGGGGCCCCCAAAAACCAAAACTGTACCCTTTCCCAAATTCCCAAAACGGGGCCCTGCTTATCAAAGGGGGGGGGAAACTTTAAAAACCCCCCCGTGGCTAGGTACCCCAAAACCTATTTGGGGGCGGGGGCCTACCCAACTTATCCACCCGGGGGTTTCTCCCTTCCTAAATAGGGCCTTTTTATTTACCGGGGGGCCTTTCCCTTTTGCCCCTTGGAAAATTTTTTTTTGAGAAAAAAAGCCCCCATTTTTGGGTTGAATTATCTCCAGGGGTTTAGTCCTCCCCCCACCCTCCAAAACCCCTTAGGTTTTTTGGCCCTTAAATTTTTTGGCTTGTACCTGCTTTTCCCCCCAAGGGGAAGGTTTGTACAGAGGGGGGAAATTTAGGAAAAAAAAGAGGGGAAAAATTGAGGATTCTAAGATATTTATGTGTAATTTTTTGGCGGGAAAGAGTTGGGGCCCGGGAAAAGTCATCATGGCCGGGGTGGAACGGATGCAGAAGAAAAGGGAATTAAAAAGACTTTGGGGTGAAAAAAACTCATCAGTAGGATGTCTTGGTGGGGTTCCCTGATTTGGGGGGTTATTTTATTCTAAAATTGGATCAGTGCTTTTTTTCACTGAAATTTTGATATGACCCTGAGCTGGTGTTAAATCTATGTGGTCTTTTATGGTGGTTTTGGGTGGGTTTTATATTTTGAGTGGTGTTGCCCTCTATGTGGTTCTTTATGCGGTGTTTTTGGGTTTTTAACCTGAGCTAGGTCGGGACCTCAAAGGTGGTTCTTTTAGGGGCAGTGTTGTAGGTTATCCCTGAGCTGGTGTCTAAACCCTATGTGGTTTTTTAAAATAAGGGGTTGTTGTGGGTTTTATTTGTGGGTTTTGTGGCAGCGTAATTGCCCCTTTTTTTGGGAAGGGGTGGGGGGAAACCTGCCCTGGGGTTTAGGATTACACTTTTACTTTCTTGTGGTTTTTTATTTTAGAAAGGTGGGGGGCTGCCGGGGAAAAAGGGGAAAAACGTGGGGGGGGGATATTTTTTGGGTTAATTTTTTGGGGGGGAGGGGGATTTTGGGGGAATTGGAGGGGCTACTTACCCCTGTGTTTTTGATATGTTTAAATGCCCAATTTTTGTGCGAAACTTGCTTTTTGGGTACCCCCAAAAAAACCGTTTTTTTTTGAAACACTGTATTTTTTGGAAAAATGGGGCATTTATGTCGAAGGCCAGTAATATTTTCTTGTACGTAGGGGGGGGCCCCCAAGATCTTTTCCCCCCCTGGGGCCCCAGCCCCTCATTTGGGGGACACTTTTGAAAACAGTATAAATTTGATTTCCCCTAAAGTAACTAAAAAACATTCTTAAATTTGTCAAAAAAGCTGGCAAAAAAAGTGAGTAAACCCTAAGTAAAACCTGGACAAAATTTTCCCCAAAATTGTCAATATTCTTTTTGGGGCCCAAACCTTTTATTTTCCAAAAAGGCCCAACTTTTTGGGCATAAAATTTTAAATAAAAGTTTAAAAAGGGTTGAAAGGCCCTAACCCACCCCTGAAAACATCACGGGAGCGGGTTTGGGTTTTTAGGGGACTTTGTGCTGTTCCCCTTCTTTTTGAGGTTTCCGAAAAGATATTTAATAGGGTGAAAGGTTGGGACTGCTTACCGTAAAAATTTTTCCCCTCATTTATTTAGAAAGGGGCAGTTGGTTTCTTGGGGGTGGTTTGGGGTTTTTATAAATTTTGGGAAATTTGCCTGCGGTTTAAATTTCTGGGGGGGGGGGAAATTCTTTGCGTTTGCCCCAGTATTTTCATAGGGGTTTTTGAAATTAAAGGGTTTTCCGTCATTAAAACCCTTTTTGCCCCCCCACACCCGGGACAGCACTCATATACCCCCAAAAACCATGCCCACTCCCACCCCCAAGTTTGGGACGTGGGAAAGGGAAAATTGTTTTTTTCTTCCCTCTGCCCCCTTAAAAAAACCATCGGGAAAAAAAAATGAGTTTTTTCTTGGTTAAAACAGCCAAAGGACATTTTTCCGAAATTTCTGCCCTTTTAGTCTGCTGGGCTTTCAGCAAAACTTTTTTGCAGGCTTTTTTTGTGAAAATCTTTAGAAGAGGTTTCCTTCTGGGTGCAGCCTTTTGCAAACCATATGGCCCTGGCACTGTCGCTGAACCTTCACCCCTTTAAAACCTCTGCAGAAAATTGCTGGCAAACACTCTTTTTATGTTTTTTTAGAAAAAAAAACTGTCTCTGGATTTGACACTGGCATTTGCACTAAACTTCTTTGGTTGATCAGGGTGAGGCCTTTCTGAGGGGGCCCTGCCCTTTTTTAAAACCCTTTTATGGTCTTCCCCCATGCTGAATTTTTCATTTTTCGGGGTTTTTGGCAAATTTTTTTTATACCCCGGGGCCAAATTTTTTACGAGAGCAAAAATTCTTTTTTTAGACCCTTTCAGTTCTTTTTATGAGGTGCCATTTTGAACTTTCCAGTGACCAGTATGAGGATTTTTTGGAGGGATAGCCCCAAAATTTTAAAACACACTTTTTCCCTTTTTGCCATGGGAAACTTGTTTAAAAAAAAAATTCCCCCCCCACCCGGGGGGAGAAAAATGTAAAATTTGGGGGAAAAAAATTTGTTTTTTTTTACTTGGGGAAATGTATCATTTTGTTCCCAGTGGTTTGGGACATTGATGGCGTTTGTATTGATTTGTTTTTTTTAAGGGCACACCAAATTTACAATTTAGGTAGGTATAAAGTTCACCATTTAATAATAAGGTATGCCCCCACTAGGGAGGTATGAGCCCTGGTAGGTAGGTAAATAGGGCTCCAGGTAGATAGTTCTCAATCTATAAGACACTATAACGTAACTCTATAAAACCTCTATAAAAGTACATAATAAAAGTTATGTTTTAGTGTCTTATAGATTGAGAACTGATAGAGTTTAAGTTTGCCATTGCAAAATAGTAAATATAGTGATTAATGTACTCTCTTGTTCTTTGGAGTTCCCATTTTTTGGAGATTTTAAAAGGTAGATGAAACTTTGAGATTCGGTTACATATTTGATCAAAAAATGTTTTTAAACTCCCCGACTTTCAACGTGATCTCAAAATCGGGGGTCAAACCTACTTTACCCCTCAATCGAGCCAAAAGGCCTCCCCCCCGGGGCAACCGACCCCCATTTTCAAAAGAAAAAATAAAAAACACCCCCCTGGAAAAACTGCACTTTTAGAAGCCCGTGAGAGTGGGGGGGGACAGAAACCCCAAAAAGGAAGCCCCCCCCCCTTCCTTCCTTCTAGGGTTAAAATAATGACACCCAAGATAACGATGTTTCTCACACAAAAAAATTTCTGAAAAAAATTTTGCAAATGGGTCCATGGCAGGGCTGGGCACACATGTAAAATTTTACATGTCACAACAGACCCCCCAGCGGCCAATTTCTGCAAAAAAGGCAATACCTAGTGGAAATCCCTAAAAAACATTTATGCTATCATCAACATGAAAAAACTTTGAGAATCTGGGTTCATATTTTATCAAAAAATTTTAAGCTGCCACGACTTCAATGATTCATAAAAACGGGGAGTCCTATCCTTTCTTTACCTCTCAATCGAGCCCAAAAAGGCCTCCCGCTGGGTCAACATCTTTTGATCAAAATATGTGAACCGAGAGTCTCAAAGTTTTTTCATGTATGATAGATAGCATAAATGCTTCTTTAGGGATAACAGGTAGATAGGACCCTTTCTTTTAATTGCATTAAAAAAATAGAACTCACCTCTCCCCATTCTGAGAAGCTGGCTTGTCTAGCTGCTGTCCAGCACAGAAAGTGTGATACAATGACATCATCCCATCACAAGTATCAACATGTCCCTCCCAACATTTTATAAGCCATAGGCCCATAGCAGTCTGCCACCTAAAGAAGTAATTGTCCTGAACACACACATGCAGATAACAAGCAGCAGTGACCTTGGTGATCCAGGGCAAGTGTCTGGATTTTTAAGACGTCCCTAAGATGGTCTATGACAGTGGGATAGCCCCTAGAATCCAGGACTGTCCTGCAGAATCCAGGATGTTTGGGATGCAGGGGTTGTCAGGGACTTACAATAGCTCGTTGGTCTGCTGGGGTATGATTACAAATAGAAAGAAAGAAGTATACTCACCTCCGTGATGCTCCCGTTCCATCCCGGTGGCTGAATTGTACATCCCGGCTGCACATTGAACATTCATCGTTCACATGCTTTGTGCAGCCAATCACGGGCCCAAAGAGGGGGTCCCCTGCATGTTTTTGGGCTAAAAATTTTGGGCCCTGAAATTTTAGGGACAAAAAGGGTTTGCTCCCGGGAAAAGCAGCAAACCCACTTTTTTTAACTTTTAAAATCTATTTCCCTTTACAGCATTCAAAGCATACTAACGAAATTGGGGGCCCCCTTGGCCCAAAATATTTGTATAATTAATAAAATTGAGCCACAGCTCAGACTTAAAACTTCAATTCAAACAGTGACCACATGGAGAATACATTTTATCCTTTCTCAGCACCAAGTTACAGACTAAAGGCTATATGCTGCAAGCATGGTACCCTTTCTGATAATACCTATACCTATATAGGCATACTTGGATATTTTCCCCAAAACAAGTTTAAATTTCCAGGGCTGTGAAAATTTTTTCACACTACTTTTATCGGGATTTTGATTATTGTTTCCCTCTTCACTTATTTTCCCTAGGGATTTCCCCAGTTTGTGGAAATCATGAAAGCCAGGGGGAAACATGAATGCTTGAAAAAGGATTAAAAGAGTTTTCCCTTGCTCGAAAGAACTGGAAAATGAAAAATAACTTCTTCCCCACTATAAAATATGATTTTCCCTTTTTTTGAGTTCCTGCATTTGAAGATACAATGGGGATAACAGGTTTGTGTTTTTTCCTTCAAACATCTACTTCAGTGCAACCAGTACCATGAATGATCTGAAAACAAAATGAAAACTCTGATTTATAAAAACAATTATATTGCCAACTCTTGAACTCTAATCAATTTTATGTAATAACTGGGGATATGCTCGAAACTAAAATCACCCACGTAACTGCCTCTTTAACCCCTTAAAGACAGCGAGTTCTTTCTTTTCTGGTGGACACGTTAGTTTTTTCCTCCTTGCCTTCCAAGAGCCATAACTTTTTTATTTTTCCATCTACATAGACATATCAAGGCTTCTATTTTGCGGGACAAAATATACATCATAATGGTGTCATTCACCATACTAAAGAATATACTGGGAAACCCCCAATTGGATAAAAAATGTAAAAAAACAGGGATTTGGGCCCAAATTTTTGGGGTTTTTTTTTTTTGTTTTTTTTTTTACAATGTTCCCCTTTTCCCGATAAAAATTTAATTTTGTTTTTTAAATTATGCGGGTTGATAAAAATTCCACAATACCAAATATGTAGAGTTTGATTTTGTTATAAAACTGAAAAAAAAATTTCCAAACATTTTCTTTTTTTTGAAATTTACCGAGTTTCCACTTCTGTGACCAATATTTTTTTTGAAATTCCAAAAAAAAAAAGTAAAGGGTCTTTTAAAATTGGGGCCCTGAAGTGAATTTTTATTGGTTAATCAACAACTTGATCCCTTCGGTAAAACCAAATTAGCACAGTTCTATGATGAACTTGTAAAAAATTATTTTTTAAAATTAACCTCATTAAAAAGTCAAAGATTGACTATTTTTACAGATGAAAAAAATTCTTATTAAAGATAAACCTGACCCCTTTGCAGCGGGTTTTTAAATTTTTTTTAAATTCCCCCCTCCATTTCCCGGGTTATTTCATGACTTTCGAGGGCTGACACCCCCCTTTGTCAACAGAGAAAAAAGGGGGTTTGGACAAAGGGGGCGTTTTCACCCCTTTCGAAACGTGCGGGGACATAGCGGCAACTGAGAGGGGGGGGGTTTGTAAACGCCGGAAAAAAAAGGGGAAAAACCTAAATTATAATCTGGGGCATGCTTATGCGTTTCGGAAAAACCCGGGAAAATTTAAAGCGGCTACAAAGGACTCAGGTGATCTTTTGATATAAAAATTTTTTTCATTTGTATAAATAGTCACTCTTTGACTTTTAAAGGAAGTTATTAAAAAAAAGAATTTTATAAATTTTCATGAGTAAAAATGTGCTATTATTTTCCGAAGCATCAATTGTTGATTAAACTATGGGGGAAAGGGGGGGGAACCTGCACCCTTCGGTTTTCACCTGTAACTGAAAGAAGCTGCAAGCATATTAAAACTTTTTTGGGTTTCCCTTTTTTGGGAAATTTTGCGACTTTTGTGATATTTTTTTTCCCAATTTTTAAGGGGACCTAAATGCCCAAAAAAAACCCAAAATTTTGGCATTTGGTTTTTTTTTTCTTCTAGGTGTTCAGCGTACAGGATAAAAATTTTTATATTTTTATAAAACCCAGACTTTTTCAAAAACCCGGCCATAACAGTTTGGGGAAATTTTTTTTATATTTTATTTATTTTTTTTTGTTTAAAAGGGAAAAGCGGGGGATTTGGAAAATTTTTTAAATTTTTTTTTTAATTTTTAAAAATTTTTTTTTAAGTTAAAAATTGGTAAAACCTAGGGGGGCCTGACCACTAGGGGGTGCGATCATTTATACATATCATTTATAAACAATGCAACAATGCAATTGGGAGTACAAAGATAGTTGTTTTACTACTTCCTGTCTGGGGCAGCAAGTAGTAAAACGAATAACATTGTGGCGATGGCGCAAGGCTTCCAGCCGCCATGTAAACCCGATTTTAGGGCCCCACCAAATCTTGTCGCGGGGGCCCCCAGAAGTGAGGACCCGTGGCCCCACCAACTCATTTTAACAAACGGCCAATCCCAAACCCCTTCTAAGGGCGTAACGGTTGACGTCGGATTCCCTTTTCAAATCCCTTCGACCCCCCTAAAAAGCCCCTTTCACCTTTCCACCCGGGGTTTGTTAAGGGATTTAAAACTATGTAAACCCCTTTCCCAAACTATGTTTTTCTATTTCTTTCCAAATTTTTTTTTTGAATAACAAACAAATTTTAAAAGGGGTTTTAAACAATTTTTGGGTGCTTTTGTGCTGTTCAGCTAATTCTCTGAGATTGAGTTTGGGAAAACCCGGGGGTGTCTCTCCTCTCAGCAGGGGTTCTCTCCTCCCAGGGGAAAGGGTCTCTTTCCCCCAATGAAAACGGGGGACTTTATTAAATTTTTTATGAAGCAGGGTTGCAGAAGGTTGTCCCGGATATAACCTCTGTACCTCCTGCATGTTATTTTCTCAGCCTTCAGGGTCCACAAGCTCCCTGCCTTTTTGCTATATGCAGTTATACACACAGATGAGGGCATGGAGGAGTGTACAAATTTCCCTCCCCCTCCTACCTTCTCTTCCCCCCGTTAACAGCAGGGGGGACCTAAAAATACTGGTTTTTTGAGGGGGTTGTGGCTTTAAAAGGGGGTTTTTCCACCATGTAATTTTCGGAAAGTGGGAGCTTTTTAAAACATAATTAGGACTTTCCTAAAAAGCATGTTTATTTAAAAAAAAAATTAAAAAAAAAACAGCTATCACCCAAGAAAAAATGTCAACTCTATTTACTCCCCGTTCACTGACAAAACAAGCACCTGTTATATCTCTTAGTTTAAACAAATGACACTGAAAGCCACAGCTTTTATTTCTGTACTAGTGGTGTCACTCAAAAAAATTTCTGACAAAAAAGGGAGAGATCCTTTTTCTCAACTACAAGGCAAAAAGTCACTTCAAGTAAAGATCTCTGCTTCTGTCCCGTGAAAGGGGAGTGAAATTTAAAAGAATTTATTTTTATTTTTTTTATTTTCGGGTTTCACCCCATATTTTTGTTTTATTGGCTAACGAAAAAAAAGAAATAAAAAATTTAAATCATTTAAATTTTTTTTTATTTCTTTATTTTGTTACTCCCATATTATTGTTCATTTTATATACACATGGGTACAACAAAATGTTTTTTCATTTGATTTGGGCCATGTACATTTTTATTATAGATTGCATTAAAAAAACCCAAAGAGCGTCGCTCCTCTCCCATTGGCCAAATAACCGCGCCTTTTTTAACTTAGCCACAAACAAGCTCCCTGCATTTCTTTTCCCCATAGAACCTATAGCAGGTAGCTCCCCTCTGATTGGCTAAGCTGGACGAGCCCCTCTTCCTTCCAACCAATACAGTACTAGAATTTTCCCTAGACATAATAATTTAGGGGGCCCTTCTATCGGCCCTTCCTTTCCCCACTCAAAAAAAGACCCGGGGCTCAACCAATCACCTTTCTGCCTTTTTACTGTATTTGAAGTCCCGCCTTTTCATTAATTGGTCCATACTTCTCCATAGCTTATAATGGCTCACTGTCGTCCTATTCGTTTGGGTTTGGGGTTTTCTGCCGACCAATGAGAAGAGCTTACAGAATTTGAATTACTGTATTTCCGGGAATTCTCTATATTGCAATTCCTGATGTACCCCGGGTCTCGGGACAACACGTTGTTAGTGATTTGATTGATTTATGTTTTTAGAAGGTTGGAGCTCTTTTTTAGATAATATTTTACACCTAATAAAAAGATTTTTTTTAATCATACTCCATGCCTCACGGCGCTGAGAGCCGAAATTTCATTGCCCCGATCTGGCCATAGACAACAATAGGACAAAGTAGCTCACGCTCTGATTGGCTGAGATAACCAAGCTCCCGCTAGCTCAACCAATCAGCTCTTTTCTGGCTTTTTTACCGTATTTTGAACTGTCCCACCTTTGAATTTGATTGGTCAATACTTCTCCATAGGTTAGAATGGGTCCCTGTCACTCTTATTCTGATTGGCCGGGATAGCCACGCCCCCGCTACTTCAACCAATCAGCTGTTTTCGCATTTTTACCGTATTTGAACTGTCCCGCCTTTAAATTTGTTTGCCAATACTTTTCCATAGGTTATAATGGGTCCCTGTCGCTCCTATTCTGATTGGCCAGGATTGCCAAGTCCCCGCTAGCTCAACCAATCAGTTCTTTTCTGCATTTTTACTGTATTTTGAACTGTCCCGCCTTTGAATTTGATTGGTCAATACTTCTACATAGGTTTTAATGGGTCCACTGTCGCTCCTATTCTGATTGGCTGGTTTTCTGCCGACCATGAGAAGAGCTTACAGAATTTGAATTACTGTATTTCCCGGCAATTTCCAAGATCCTAATTCCTGATGTAGCGCCGTTCTAAAATTTGGAAAGTGATTTTTTTTTTTTTTTTAGAAGGATTGGCTCTTTTCCTGATAATGTTTTACACCTAATAAAAACTTTTTTTTTTTTATTCATACTCCATGCCACACGGCGCTGAGAGCTGAGATGGGTTTTTTTCTATATGTTTCCTCTCATGTTACGTTCTCGCTTCAATTCGCCTCCTTCGGCTCGTTTAGACCAACTTCAACTAGGTCTGTCTATTATTATTATTATTATTATTATTATTAACATTTATTTTAAAGCACCATTGATTCCATGGCGCTGTACATTTGAGGGGGGGGCACATACATGATATTTCAAGTGAGTACAATAATGACAATGAATGACGTATAACTGGTACAGAGGGAGAGGGGACCCTGCCCGCGAAGGCTTACAATCTACAAGGAGGAGGGAAGAGACAGGAGAAGGGCAGACATGTTTGTGGGTAAATACAGTGGCAGCAGGGTTATTGTAGGTTATAGGCAATCCTGAAGAAATGGGTTTTCAGGTTGCTTTTGAAGCTGGTGGAAGTGGCAGAGAGTCTGATGTGTTGGGCAGTGCATTCCAGAGTGTGGGGAAGCGCGAGAGAAGTCTTGGAGACGGTTTATGTGAGGAGCTGATAAGAGGAGAACAAGAAAAGGTCCTGTGAGGAGCGGAGATTGCGTGAGGGGAGATATCTGGAGATTTTTGGGCAGAGATGTATGGAGGGAGAGGTTATGGAGAGCCTTGTAGGTCATGGTTAGCAACTTGAAATGAATTCGCTGAGCTATTGGTAGCCAGTGAAGGATTGACAGAGGGAGAGGCAGAGGAGTAGCGAGGAGAGAGGTGGATAAGACGGGCAGCAGAGTTAAAGAATGGTTTGAAGGGGAGCAAGAGTGCTAGATGGGGGGCCACAAGAAGGATGTTCCCAGTAGTTCAAGCGGGAGATGACAAGGGAAATGGACGAGCATTTTTGTGGTGTCGAAGTTGAGGAACGAACTGATGCGAGAGATATTTTTCAGGTGGAAGGTGAGGGTTTGGATGTGTGGTTTGAAGGACAGAGCGGAGTCGAGGATTACCCCAAGGCAGCGGACTTGCGGAACAGGTGAGAGTGTACAGCCATTGACAGTGATAGAGAGATCAGGTGGAGGGATGGAGGGGGACGGGTGGAAAGATGATGAATTCTGTTTTCTCCACTTTTAGTTTTTAGGAGACGGGGGGAGAAAAAGGAGAAAGGGACGAAAACAGTCGGGGATCCGGAAGAAGAGAGGTGCATCGGGCCGGGAGATATAAAGCGGGGTGTCATCCATACGGGTGGTAATAAAAGCCATTTAAAGCTATATTTTGACCCAGCCCAAAGGGGTGTAATAGAAAAGAGAAAAGGACCCAGGACTGACCCCTGGGGGACCCCAACAATGAGGCCGGGGGAGGAGGTGGAGCAGAAAAAGACCGAATTTTCCGATCAAAAGGTACGAGGAGATCCGGGAAAGACCCCAAGTCTGTGATCCGGGGGAGGAGGGGATTTTTAGCGGGAGGGATAGTCGACAGTGTCAAAGGCAACGCAATCTAGAAGGGAGAAGGACAGAGTACTGCGGAGGTTTTGGGGCAGGGGGCTAGGCATTGGTGACCTTTTTTTAGGCGGTTTCGTAGAGGGGTTGGGTGGAAACCAGTTTGGAGCTACGAGCGCTGCAATCCCTCACTTTGCCCGAGCTCCAATAATACATGCTGGGAGTTTTCGATGTGCCACGTCCCGCCCAAACCCCACACCGTGCCCTTTTTTTTGGCAGGGCCCCTTCATGTTGGGCGCAGCCAAAGTGCGAGGCGCGCCTAACACGCATCCCTCGCCCCACAGGGGATTCGGATCGGGGGGTACCTTTTTTCGCCAAAAATAGGTAAAAATTTCCGATCAACATTCGCCCAAGTGTGCGGGCAGCCAATCACAGGACAGGGGGCGTGGCGGGGGCGTTTCCTGTCTAGCGACTTTACCCCAAACAGGCTGAATGAAATGTCAGCCAGCCAATCACAGTGCAGGGGGGGTTCTAAGGGCGGGACGTCCAGGGGGGTGTGCCGACCACAACACAGAAATAGAACCAATTTACAGAAAAGCCATATTGCTAAACCAAGTGACTGAGGGAAGCAACCAAAAACAAAAGTGCTTATTTTTACTGTCCCCATAATCTAAAACATGATCTTTGTAACGATAAAACCCCTTTAAATTGTTTTGAATAAAAGCATCCTACCATTTTGTGTCTCCAGCTCATATGCAGAACTATGTGTCTCCATGGTTACAGGCTACAAACAAATCCTTTTTAAAAATCACACCCACTCTTTCCTTTTTTAATACTGTAAAGCTTTTCTAACCTGTTGAATGTATGTTAGCAAAAAGTAAGTAAGAGTAAATTGAAGAAGGCAAAATGAGGATTCCCAATACTCCCCTTTTCCCAAAAAAACCTGTCGAACCGTTTTGGGGTTTTTAATTTGGTCAATTTTTTATTACCTTTTTTTAGGAATTAGGGTCTAGGGCGTCCCCACCCTCAAACCTTAGAAATAATTACATACCCTCTACAGGGTTTACTCTTGGAATCAGAAACCAAACGTTTTTATCGGGCCTTAAACTTATCCGGGGCCCGGTTTAAATAAAGGGGTACAAAATGTCCCTTTTCCCCAAAATTTACTATATTTGCAAAATCGATCCCAAACTGTTTCCCCCCACCTATTCTTCGTAAAATCCAAAACTTGTTTACCCCAAATTTTATATGGAATGGCCGAAGCCCAAAGGGGATTAAAAGGACACCCCTTTTTCTATAGACATGCCCAAGGAGGTTTTAGGTCCCAAAAACTTGACAGTTTACAATAAAAGAAAATCTCCTGGAGCAAGCCTTTTTTCTTTGGCAAAACCTCGTCTACTTTTTCCCTGGGTCCAACTTGAATCCCCCTTCCCTTTAAAACCCCCCTAAATTAAAAAAAACCATTTACTAGCTTCACTGTTGGCTGTCCTAAAAACCCCGAACCTTAAAAGCACAATCCCCTGCTAAATCTATTTTTGGAAAATGGGGGAAAAAACTGTGAAACACACTCCTGGATCCCTCTTAAAAATGGAAAACTTTCCCCATTGCTGCACTCAAAATTTCTGGAAAATAAAATTTTTTTTTTCCATACGTGGGAAAAATAAAATATATCTTTTTTGGGGCCCCCCAAATTTTTTCAAGGACTCCACTCTTTTTCCTTTCTCCCCAAAATATCTGCATCCTAACCCCCCCCCTAACTCTCCCTTTTTTTTTAAAAACCTTTAAATCCCCACAAACCCTCCAAGACCCCTACATTGGGCCCCAATCCCCTCCCCCCCGACCCCATTTTTTTATAACTTTTATTGTGGGAAAGGGTCGTGGGAAAGGTCCTCCCTGTTTTATCAACTGATTATGGTTTTTGGAAAAACCCAAAAAATTCCCCCGGCCACCCTAAATGGAAAAAAACTTAATTACAGCCTTCCCAATAGATCAATGGCAACAATTTTTTCCCTCCCCCCAAACAAACTAAATGTTCTAAAATACAGAAACGATCATAAAATTCAGCTTAGATGGTACCTTTTACGCCCACTAAAGTGCTCAATGCACCCGGGTTCCCTTCAGATTATTTGGAAAGGTTGGGGACAGCAAGGAACAATGCTGCATGTGTGGTGGGGTTCCCCCTTATTAAAAAAATTTTTGGCTCTCAATGCAAAACTGCTATCCAAGTCCACAGCTCCCACCCTCTTAAACCCCGGGAGATGGGTCCCTAATATAGGTCTGGCAATTCCCCCCTACCTTAGGACTTTTTTTTCATACCCCATTGCAGCTAGGACGGCGATGCTTCCAAATGGAAGGCCCATCTCCTCCCCCCCTTTCAGAGGAATTTTCGCCGCTTAAACTTTAATTGTTCTGTGAAATTAGATTGTTGATTCCCCCGATTTTTGCCACAAAAAGGGGAAACTCTGGGAGCCAGGTTTAAATTTCTAAACACTACTGAGAATTTTATTGAACAGAGCTAATTCCCTTCAATTTTCACACTCACCCCGCCCCCTCTTATCATCCCTACGCAGAACCAAAGTTTCTCAGTTCTTTTTAAATTACTGTTTTTGTTTAACTATTCTGGCAAAGAGATATTATCTTGTTCTAAATTTTACCGTTTTTTAAGTCCCCAAATACTGTAATGGCGCCTACAATTTTATCTTTTACAATTGATCAATCACACTGTTACTTAATTGTAAATATATAATGGTTTTTCATTTTAATAAATAGTTTAAAGTTTCAATACTCATGGGTCTGGAAAGAACAGCATCACTTTAGATTACTTTTTTTAGGATGTATTGGAGCAATAAAATTTGTTGCAAAGGGGGGCATTGCCTTAAGGTGCCATTTACATGGGCAATTTGAGTAAAAAAAATTGCCCCTGTTTTCCCCCTTTAAAACATTTTTTACGGGAATGCTTTAATTTTTTAAATTTCTGATAAAGAAGGAACTTTGTTGGGTCCAAAAGTTCCTCTTTTTTATTTATGACCATCTTTAAAATTTTTACTTTTGAACACCTTTGGAAAATATTAACTTTAAAGCTATAAGTAGTTGAAAACTTTTTAGCAGAGATGTAATATTCTGTGACATGCATAAACTCCTTGTTCGAAACCATTACCCATCTCTTAAAAGTCTCTGATTGGTATGTTCAGAACTTCAGTGAAATTTAAGAAAAAAGTTTTTAACTATCTTATAATGCCAATTTTTAAATTTTCAGTGTAACAAAAATTAACCTTAAATGTACAGTAGTATCAAAATAACTTTCAATATTAATGTTTTTAGTAATGATGGGAATTGAACCACATGCAACATTTTTTCTTGGTCACTACTGTTAATGTTAAAAGGATCTGCCAAGAATATTTAGTATGGTTAAAGCCTAACGGTCCCTTAAAGGGGTTGTCTCACTACACTGTTTCAACTTACATCAGTCCTGTTTTCTTGGTTTCATTTTGAATTCAGGGGCGTGTTTCCTGGCTTCTACTAGGCTACAGTAGAATCCAGGTCTGTAGCTATAGCAACCAGTGCTGGCAGCCTATCAGGAGAGATCAAACAGGTCTGTAGCTATAGTGACCTGAGGAGCTGATGCAGCCCATACAGAATAGGTATCTCAGAATAGTTAGAGTACACGGTTAATGTACATATATTGCAAAGTGACTTGTTTTTGAAAGATCTTTAACATAAAAAGCAATCCTTGTAGTGAGACAACCCCTTTAAAAGGGTTGTCTCGCCATGCTGTTTTACAAAGTCACAGGCAGCTTTAGACTCACACTGTCTGGTCAGGCTGTGGTTGATTCTACAGCAGTGATTGCTATATCAGCTCCACTATTCCTAGCTGAGCCTGTTACAGTGACATGAGTAGAGGAGGTTTGTAAACTGTAGTGTAAAGCTTGATAGAAAGTAATGTAAACAATTTTCTGTATTTCAAGATAAGGAATGCAGCAGGGAGTGACATCACCATCTAGGCGACTGTTAGAGCATATTAGAGCAGAGAAAAATGGCCGGTAAATAGGGAATTTTGTGTGCAAAAGCAGGAACAGCAATGTATTTGGTAATATTCTTTATATTCACGCTCAGACTGGCCCACCCGGTGGATCCCGGAGGTACTGCCACTGTCACATAGGGCCCGGCCGCTGTATGCTGCCTCAGAACAACGGGACTCTGTGTCCTGAGTGCTCAGAGGCAGGTCCCAAGAATCAATGTCCACCACTCTGCTTAGCTATTCCAACTGGTAGGCCTATGGCTTATGGCCTTAAGCCTACTATGCGTCGGTCTCTAGTGGTGACGTAGGTGGCATAATGATGTTACATTATAATGCTGCCTAGGCTGGGCTTTACTAGAAGCCGGCCGGCTGCTCATCACGTTGGAGGACCGGGAAAGAAGTGAGTTTTTTTATTATTTTCTGTTTTATGACCAATGTGGCCCTATCTACCTACAGCCTATCTAACTGGGGCCCTAAGTACCTAAAGCTTATCTAACTGAGACTCTAAGTACTTACAGCCTACCTAAGTGGGGCCCTAAATACCTATAACCTACTTGACTGAGGCCTTAACTACCTACAGCCTACCTGAGGTCCTAACTACCTACCACTAACCCAACTTAGGCCCTAACTACCTACAGCTTACCTAACTGAGGCCCTAACTACCTATAGCATACCTAACTGAGGCCCTATCTACCTACAGCATATCTAAGTGGGACCCTAAGTTCCTATAGCTTACTTAACTGGGCCCACCACCTACCTATAGCCTACCTAACTGGGGCACTGTATTATGTTGTAAAATGGATGCATTTATATCTGAGGGGCAGGTGTTTTATTTTCATGTACAGTAGCTATAGGGTTAGTCCCCAAGATCAACTCCCCTGTGGGCCAGACCTCCCAGTGCGACACTGTTTATATTCCTTTGCCTACATGTTTAAAGCTAATCAATGAAGCAGGAATACCCCTTTAAAGTCTCACAATAGGGGAAAGAAGAATAAGATTTGAATCAGATGACTTCGAATGTTCCTTATTGAAATAAACATGCATTTGGCTCATCAAAACATTCATTGTTATGGATGAGGGGCAACTATTGAAATTGATGATAAATTATGATAAAATTACTTCACATTTATTAATGCTTATAAAGTGATGTTTTATAAAATACATGTGGAGTCTAATTGTGCAACAATTAAATAGAATCCTTATTGTACTCTTTATTAGCAGAAAGGATCACGTGATTTTTTCCACATCTGCTCAAAATCTTCAAAAGGGTAGTTCCATCCTTGGTTTTTATGGCATATCCACCAGACCTTGTTCTCTCTATATCTGTTAATTTCTAAGATATTTAGGGCGACATGTATGAATCTCGCCACGTCGGGGCGCACCTTTCCGCCGGTTTTCCGGCGAAATTTGCACCTGATTTATATCGGGACTGGGGCGCGCTCATACATACTATGTAAAGTCCGCCGTGCCTCGCCAGTGTTTGGGGCGCAGTGCGGGACTTAGGCGCAGTGCGGCGCTGCGCCTATGATTCGCCGCCCAAGGTAGTGCACTCATACATACCATGTAAAGTCCGCCGCGCCTCGCCAGTGTGTGCGGCGCAGTGCGGGACTTAGGCGCTGAAGGGACTGCGCCGAAGATGTGTTGCGATTCGAGACAGGCTGGAAAACAGCGAGAAATCATTAAAGATGTCCGTGCGGAGTATGAAAAAAAAAATATTAATTCAATAAAATCATGTTTATTTCTTTATTTTTGTTACACCCATACTATAGATTAGTGGCTACCGAAAATAAAGAAATAAAAATGATTTTTATTGAATTAATTTTTTTTTTCATTCCCCCAATATTATGGATCATTTTATATACAGATCGGTACAACTCTTATCATTTGATTTCGGCCATGTACTGTTGTATTCCCGATTGCATTAGAAAACCCATAGGAGCGTCGCTCGCTCTCCCATTGGTCCAAATAACCGCGCCTCTTTTAACTTAGCCAATCACAGAGCTCGCTTGGAATTTCTTTTCCCTATAGAACTCTAGGAGAAAGTAGCTCACGCTCTGATTGGATAAGCTGGACGAGCCCCCGCTAGCTCAACCAATCAGCTCTTTTCTGCCTTTTTACTGTATTTTGAAACTGTCCCGCCTTTGAATATGATTTGTCAATATTTCTCCATAGGTTAGAATGGGTCCCTGTCGCTCCTATTCTGATTGGCCAATACTCCTCCATAGGATATAATGGGCCACTGTCGCTCCTATTCTGATTGGCTGGTTTATGCCGACCAATCAGAAGAGCTTAAACAATTTGAATTACTGTATTTCCCGGCAATTCTCTATGTTGCAATTCCTTATGTAGAGCCGGTCTCGGCGACAAACGCGTTGTTTGGGATTTAATTGATTGATGTTTATAGAAGGTTTGAGCTCTTTTTCAGAGAATATTTTACACTTAATAAAAATGATTTTTTCATTCATACTCCATGCCTCACGGCGCTGAGAGCGGAGATTGCATTGCGCCGATCTCTCCATAGACTACAATGGGAGAAGTAGCTCGCGCTCTGATTGGCTGGGATAGCCAAGCCCCCGCTAGTTCAACCAATCAGCTCTTTTCAGCATTTTTACTGTATTTTGAACTGTCCCGCCTTTGATTTTGATTGGTTCAAACTTCTCCATATGCTATAATGGGTCCCTGTCGCTCCTATTCTGATTGGCCGAGATAGCCAAGCCCCCGCTAGCTCCACCAATCAGCTCTTTTCTGCATTTTTACTGTATTTTGAACTGTCCCGCCTTTGATTCTGATTGGTCAATACTTCTCCATAGGTTTTAATGGTTCACTGTCGCTCCTATTCTGATTGGCCGGTTTATGCCGACCAATGAGAATAGCTTTCAGAATTTGAATTACTGTATTTCCCGGCAATTTCCAATATCCAATTCCTGATATTGCGCCGTTCTAGATTTTTGGAAAGTGATTTTTTTAATGTATTTTTTATTTTTGAGGTTTGAGCTCTTTTCTGAGATTGTTTTCCTTTATAAAGGCGATTTTTTTCGGAATCCTACTCCATGCCGCACGGAGCTGAGCACCGAGATTTCTGTTGCGCTCTTCTATGCTTCCTCTCATGTTCCATTCTCACTTCACTTCGCCTCCGCCGGAGCATTTAGACCAAAATAAACTAGGTCTGCCTGTCGGAGCTGATGAGCGCTGCAATGCGCCGCACTTTGCCAAATCGCAATCGTACATGCCTCAGAGTTTTCGAGCGCGGCGCGTCCCGCCTCGGATAACCTACACTGCACCCACACCGCGCCCATTGCCCGCCCCTTCATGCGGGGCGCAGCTGAAAGTGGCGAACGCTGCGCCTAACACCGCATCCCTGCGTCCGACAGGGGGATTCGGGCCGGGAGGCACAGGTTACACCAAAAAATAGGCGAAAACCCGATCATACATGTCGCCCTTAATGCTTACCCTGTGGATGTGTCATTAAGTACCTAAAATAGGAACACCCCTTAAAAATAAGTTAGGGCTTAGAGTATAGGCTACAGTAAGTATAGTGAGAGCTCTTGTGTCCTCACTTGTATATAAAACATAAAAGGCGACATGTATGATCGGGCTTTACGCCTGTTTTTTGGCATCTTCTGCGCCTCCCAGCCCGAATCCCGCTGTCGGAGGCGGGGATGCAGTGTTAGGCGCAGTGTTCGCCACTTTCAGCTGCACCCCGCATGAAGGTGCGGGCAGTGGGCGCGGGGTAGGCGTTCCGGGGCGGGACACAGCGCGCTCGTATAGTCCGAGGCATGTACGATTGCGAGTTGGCAAAGCGAGGCGCAATGCAGCGCTCGGCAGCTCCGACAGGCAGACCTGGTTTATTTTGGTCTAAATGCTCCGGCAGAGGCGAAGTGAAGCAGGATCGGAACATGCGAGGAAGCAGATAGAAGATCGCTACACAAATCTCGGCGCTCTGCTCCGTGCAGCAGGAGTATGATTCCGAAAAAATCGCCTTTATAAAGGCGGAAAACAGTGTCAGAAAAGAGCTGAACGTAAAAAAATAAACATAATTAAAAAAAAAAAATCACTTTCCAAAACTCTAGAACGGCGCAATATTAAGAATTATGATATTGTAAATTGCCGGGAAATACAGTAATTAAAAATTCTGACACCTATTCTCATTGGTCGGCATAAACCGGCCAATCAGAATAGGAGCGACAGTGAACCATAAAACCTATGGGGAAGGATTGACCAATCAGAATCCACGGCGGGACAGTTCAAAATACAGTAAAAATGGTGAAAAAAGCTGATTGGCTGAGCTAGGGGGGCTTGGCTATCTCGGCCAATCAGAATAGGAGCGACAAAGATCCATTATATCCTATAGGAGAAGTTTAGACCAATCAGAATCCACGGCGGGACAGTTCAAATACAGTAAAATGCTGAAAAGAGCTGATTGGTTAAGCTAGCGGGGACTTGGCTAGCTCAGCCAATCAGAATAGGAGCGGCAGAAACCCATTAAAAACCTATGGAGAACTATTGACCAATCAGAATAGAGCGACAAAGTCCCATTATATCCTATGGAGAAGTTTGGACAAATCAAAATCAAAGGCGGACAGTTCAAAATACAGTAAAAAGACAGAAAAGAGCTGATTGGCTGACCTAGCGGGGGCTTGGCTATCCCAGCCAATCATGAGTGCGAGCTACTTCTCCCATTATAGTCTATGGAGAGATGGGCGCTCTGAAATCTCGGCTCTCAGCGCCGTGCGGCATGAAGTATTAATACAAAAATTATCTTATTAAATGTAAAACATTCTCAGATACAGAGCAGAACCCTTCTTTACAAATAAAGCAGTTAAAAACCCCGAACAACGCGTTTGTCGCCGAGACCGGCGCAACATAGGGAATTGCAATAGAGAGAATTGCCGGGAAATACAGTAATTCAAATTGTTTAAGCTATTCTCATTGGTCGGCATAAACTAGCCAATCAGAATAGGAGCAACAATGTTACATTATAACCTATAGAGGAGAATTGACCAATCAGAATAGGAGCGACAATGTCCCATTATATCCTATGGAGAAAAATTGACCAATCGTATTCAAAGGCGGGACAGTTCAAAATACAGTAAAAATGCAGAAACGAGCTGATTGGTTGAAGCGGCGGGTGCTCGTCCAGCTTAGCCAATCAGAGCTCGAGCTACTTTCTCATAGAGTTCTATGGGGAAAAGAAATTCTGAGCGCGCTCTGTGATTGGCTAAGTTAAAAGAGGCGCCGTTATTTGGACCAATGGGGAGAGCGAGCGACGCTCTATGGGTTTTCTAATGCAATCTGAAATAAAACTGTACATGGCCGAAATCAAATTATAACACTACAGAAGTTGTACCGCTGTGTATATAAAACGAATGATAATATGGGGGTAACGAAAAAAAATATTAAATCAATAAAATCATATTTATTTCTTTATTTTCGTTGCACCCATACTATTGATCCTTGGCTAACGAAAATAAAGAAATAAACCAATCAGCTCTTTTCTGCATTTTTACTGTATTTTGAACTGTCCCGCCTTTGAATTTGATTGGTCAATACTTCTACATAGGTTTTAATGGTTCACTGTCGCTCCTATTCTGATTGGTCAGTTTATGCCGACCAAACAGAATAGCTTTCTGAATTTGAATTACTGTATTTCCCGGCAATTTCCAATATCCGAATTCTTGAATTAGGATATTGGAAAGTGATTTTGTTTGATGTATTTTTACTTTTTAGGTTTCAGCTCTTTCCTGAGAATGTGAACGCCTTTATAAAGGCGATTTTTTATTCATACCCGCACCGACATCTGGAATGATTTCTCGCTGTTCCAGCCTGTCCTCGCATCGGAACTGTTTTTCGGCGCAGTCCCGCACGGCGCCTAAGTCCCGCACTGCACCCATGTCCCCGCACTGTGCCCCATACACACTGGCGAGGCGCAGGGAACTTTTGCCCGCATGTATGAGCACACCGCCTCGGACGGCGAATTTAGGCGCAGCGCCGCTCTGCGCCTCAGTCCCCGCACTGCGCCCCACACACTGGCCAGGCGCGGCGGACTTTTCCCCGCATGTATGACCGCACTACCTCCGGCGCCGAATCATATGCGCAGCGCCGCACAGCGCCTCGACCGCACTCCGCCTAAAACACGTGCGAGGCGCGGCGGACTTTACATGCTATGTATGAGCGCACCCAACCTCGACATAAATCAGGCGCAGATTCCGCCGGAAAACTAGCGGAAAGGTGCGCTCCGACCCGGCGAGATTCATACATGTGGCCGAAAATCTTTTGTCCAGACAAAAGATTTGGGGGTCCATTTAGCAGGAATTTGTATAAAAAATTACTGTTCTGTCATGTGACAAATGTTTTTTTTGGGGGGAAATGCTTTTATTAAATAATATAATATAATATACAAAGTTTGACAAAAACATCTTGATATGAGAGCGGTTAACCATCAAAAATATAAGGAAATGTCTGCGTTTGCAATACATTTCCTACTCTCAATTTAACTTAACAAGACTCCAAGAAAGATATCTTCATTAAGTTAGCTAAATAAAGTATTTTCAAATATAATAACTACTAATGTCAAATTTCTGAAAAGCTTTGCAGTTTGTTAATGCTGTCTGCATTGTCAAAAAAAGATAGAGAAAAAATATATTGCAGCTCAAGTTATACCAGATGATAAGTAGATATCCTATAAAACCAACCACAAACATGTTCATCCTGGAGCTGAGGAGACCCAGGCATAATATTATAAATCTTTAAAATGCCAAAGACAGATTTATGTGATTCAATGCATCCTACCAGAAACCACGCACAGTCTTCATTCTGAAATAATTTAACGTAACAGGATTTTTTTTTGTCCACAACAAAGGATCTAGGTATTTTCATTCCTATCCATTGGTTGTCTTAATATTCGTTACAAGGCCCTTCTTTGGCAAACTTGCATTTAGGACAGGGTGACGAAATTTCATTAATATTATGCGCCATGCTGTTACAAATTGCATCACCATCAACTAGTGCCTGAACATTCAAAAAGCTGTAACGCAAAGTTCTATGTATAAAATCACTAAATAATAGTCATACATTTACCAAATAACACTGAAACACAAAACCAGAATCCCAAGGCTAAATACTGCCACACCATGACCACATAAGCTTATTACCAGCACATAGAGGCTGAATACCACTACCAGAAATCATCACGTAATGGCTGAATAATACCACTACATATCATCACCACATGGTGACTGAATGGTACACCATACCCTTACTAAATATAAACCATTATACTACAAGCAATATTACCGCCATACAGTGACCATACAGTGTTAGATACCAGTTGTACACCAGCTCTGCAGACATATAAGTGATTACAGTAAAGTTACATCCAGGGACTCACAGGAGATGTCTTCTCTGATGAGTCATTCTTTTCTCTGATGAGTTGTTGTCTTTATATTTTTTTTTCTCCATTTGGCACAGACCGCCATGACAACTTCTCCTGGCCACGACTCATCACTGTCGAATTTACCAAACAAACATCTTAGACTCCTCACTTTTCCATCACTATCCAATTCCTACCTCTGTACAAATTCTACATCTATAGCGCCCCAAATGGAAATAATGACACTCTTGTGCCTCTAACAGTAAAAGTGCCCCCAAACTGCTATGGGGCTCCCATTTGTGCACCAAGTTTTAGTCATGTTTTGTGTCCCCATAAAGAAGGTAAATCCCCAAATAAAGTATGAAGGTACACCCACAAACTAGATAGGCAGATAGTTAAACTCCCCTTTAGGTAGATAGTCCTCAATAAGATAAGTGCATAGTCCCTCATTAGTTAGTTAGATTTATAGGTGTCCCAATATATAGGTATATAGGTCCCCTATTAAGCAGATATAGCCTGCCCCCCAAATAATTAGGAATGTAGGTCCCTAGTAAGTAGTTATATAGCCCCCCTGTAGGTAGGTGGGTATAGAAGCCTTCCAAGTAGGTATGCGAATAAGCTCCTAGTAGGTATATAAGTCCCCTGTAGGAAGATATATGAGTACCCTGTAGATAGGTATATGTCCCACTGAATTTAGCCCCCCCCATTGTTAGGTATATGCCGCTGTAAGAAGATGCCCCTTGTTGGTAGATATAGCCACCTATAAGTAGGTAGCTATAGCTCCATATAGGTAGGTAGATAAAGCCCCCTGTAGGTATAGACCCCTGTAGGTAGATATAGGCCACTGAAGGTAGATGTTGCCCTCCCTTAGATAGATATAGCGCTCTGAAGATAAATGTAGCCCCCTCTAAAGGTAGATATAACCCCCTGTAGGTAGACATAACCCCATTGTAGGTAAATATAGCCCCCTGTAGGTAGATATAAACCCCTGTAGGTAGATATAGCCCCCCCCTCTGTAGGTAGCGACACGCAGGTGTAAAGGCTACAAAAAGCACTTCGACTTCCCTTGTCCCCTGCAGAGCTGCTAGCTGCTGGTGATTGTGTCCTTTGGACACACTGCTCGGCTGTACTCAGAACTCCTATAGGATAGAATGGAGAGTCGTGCACAAGTGCAGACGGTACTCCAGTCTGCTCTGTGACTTTGAGGGGCCTTTTCCTGAGGTAGGTCCGGGTCCCAGAGGTGGGACCCTATTAGACTTTGTTAACATATCTTAGTGATATGCCATCAATGCCTGTGGTGGGAATACCCCCTTTAACTCCTTAATGACTGCCCAGCGTCGTTCGTCTGCAGCGGCGTCTTTTGGCGTCGCTGCAGACATCGGAGTTTGCGGCTCCGGGTGCTGCAGCAGTGCTGAGATCGGGGCTATATTACACAGCCCTGATCCCAGCGCAGCTCCGCTCCCCGGCACTTTAACCCTTTGATTGCCGCGGATCCTCACCGCAGCGCAATCAAAGGGTTTCCCTGCTCTGTCGGGTGATCGGATCACCCGGTGACCCGACAGAGCCCGGGGAATGGCTGCACGGTTAGCCCTGGGGACCTAGAGTAGCCCCAGGGCTGTCTGTGTAAAAAGTCAGTGATCAGGGCACACTGTCTGCTGTCCTGATCACTGCCTGTGTCAGACTGACACAGATTATAATGTATTAGCAAATATGAATATGCTAATACATTATTATGTAAAAAAAGGGGGAAAAAAAGGAAAGTAATCCCTTCATGGGATTAAAAAAAAAAAGTAAAAAACATAAAAAGTGTAAAAAAAGAATAAAAAAATAAATAATAAAATAAAAATAAATATTTAATAAAATTAAATTGTGCATACATTACACACACAAAAAAACCTACACATATTAGGTATCCACATGACCATAGTAATCTGTAGAATTAATCTAACAAGTTATTAAGTGTGAAATGTGAATGGTGTAAAAAAAATGTAAAAAAATAAAGAAAATTTTAAAAATTGAAAACAAATTCTTCATTTATATATACATGAACTTAAACTAATCCCCCATAAAGTGCAACTTGTCCCGAATAAAACGAGGCCTCATACAACTGCTTGTTGAAAAAAAAAAAAAAAAAAAGTTACAACTGTTGAAACGCAAGGAGGCAAAAACTAAAAAAAATGTTCTGGTCATTAACTACTTTTCAGGCGTTCGACTTAAAGAGAACCTGTCACATAATTTCGCCCCCCTGGCTGAGGACAACACAAGCCAGTGACAGACATGCTGTTTCCAGCGCTGTGTCCCTTATTCTGTAGGATGCTGTAGTTTTCGAGTATTTAGTGCTTAAACCTGCAGTTTTCAACCAGGAAAGAGTCATTTAAAGAGTCAGTTTTTTCATTCCCCGCCCACCTCAACTGAAACCTATTACTTTGAATAGGTAGAAACATGTGAATAACTGTCAGTGGGTGGGGCTAGCCTTTGGTGGGTGGGGCTAACATCTGCTCATGAATAATATTTGAACATTAAATGCTCTAAAACTACAGCATCTTACAGAATAAGGGACACAGCACTGGAAACAGCATGTCTGACATTAGCTTTTGCTGCCCTCAGCAAGGGGGGCATAACCTATATGACAGGTTCCCTTTAAGGGGTTTAACAACAACAAGACAATGTCACCTAGAGACAGTTATCTGTTGTGTGTTCTTTTTAAATTAACTTTATTAACAACATAACATCATCTAGAGAGACAGCAGTTATTCAAATTAATACACATAGTGAAGAAGTTGCTGGAATAACAAAATGGTTGCCAACCACCAGTTAATCAGAAAAAGGTGACGTAAAGACGTCTTGGAGGTCTTTTTCTGACATTATAGGGGGCACAATATGTAAATAAAATAATAACAAAAAACACACACAAAAAATAAAATATTATTAAAGACACATTGATAGCTAAAATTGCTTTTAGCCCCGACCTCAAGGATCGTAAAACTTTATACCACCTATATGTAAATGTCCATGATAAAAAAAGGACACAATTAAACAACTTATTTTAGCTTTTTGCTGTTAAAAAGTTTATTTATAAACAAATGTTACAAAACCTTTTTTTTTTTACTATTTTCCATTGTTTTAGAAAAGAAAAAAATTACATAAAAATAATGCATAAAATATCATGGAAAAATAGCAAAAAAAATTGTAGAATAACTGAGTGCAAAAAAGTGATATATCATTCAAACCTGCATGTACTAAAAAAAAAAAAGAAAATGTGCCTGGTCAGGAAGGGAGGTAAGTGGCCTGATCAGGAACTTGTTAATAAAAATTACTCCATCATTATTTCTATTCCGCTTCCCCATAGATGTTATGTAACCCTGTTACTAACTGAATGTAACGGCTGGAGTAGTGGATCCGCTGTACCACTGCAGCCGATGGTGTAAGCCGCACCAGGGCGCCGAATCTAAGGGCCCCTAAGATTATTTCTGTTATTTTGTTTTCAATTTGCTTTACAGAACCATTTTCTGAGACCAATAACTTTGCGAACTGAAGTATAATTTTCATTGGTACCATTGGTATAATTTTTAGATACCTGTGACTTTTTGATAACTTTTTATTCCATTTTTGGAGACACAAAGCAACCCAAAAAAAATCTCAATTTTAGTGCTGGATATTATTTATGGAATTCACTGTGGAGGATATGTAAGGTTATATATTATTAGATCAGACTTTTAAAGATTGGAGATTACATGACTGCCAGTCGTCACTGCACAGTTGAAGTGGGAGGGGTTGCAACTAACCCCCTGTGAAACAGCTAAGATGACATGGTTCCATTAACTGTGACATCTAAGTAGTTAAACAGTCGGGATCAGACTTATCTCTGGTCCTGGTCCCTGAAAGCAGGTGACGATTTCTAGACCCACTTCATACTTGATACTGATAGGTCACCTACCTTTGCCTACCTGTCATCCCAAACATGATTCTTCCCACTCCCGGCTCAATTTTACAGTGTGTTTTACTCTAAAATGCCATAGCATTTTAGGGTGACACACATCTTACTGCTACGAGAAAACTTCACCTATTTCATGCTGCTCATGGATCAGACAACACAAACAAGCTGTTGGGTTCCCTTTAAATTAAAGAGTGACCTCAAAAATTCGCACAATTTTATGCAAGCTTGCATTTCTACACTGCTTTTATCATAATAAAGAGTAGGTGGTGCTCGAATGAAGGGTGTGGCCTGAAAAACACAGATTTGCCTTCTAAATTTCCTGTATTGCTTGTGAAGTAAGCTTTAGGCCATTGTTAGTTTGTATTGTGAATAACTGTCCATTGAGCTTTGAAGCATTTGGCCGAATGTGAGTAGGTAATATAGCCTTAAACATCAAAAGATTCCTTCTGCTTTTGTCAGCAGTCCCATCATCAGTAACTTTAAGGAGACTAGTTGCATTTTCAGCTGTACGTGTCTATGCCATAACACAATGGTATGCCATAGATCACGAGAAGATTGTTCCTTTTCCATAGAACTGTTATGAATGGCAGGAACTCTCCTGACATTTTATCCTCTCCTGCGTATTAGGCCAGCAAGAATCTCTGTTATGCATACTTACCAACTTTTGGAAGTGACCTTCAGGGAGATTTTGAATTGCAGCTTGCTTTTTTGATGGTTTGAGTAGGCCACACCCCCTGTTTTACATGACACGTCTTCTTTTACACAAAGCCACACCCCCTTTTCTCACCTGTGTAACAGCTTTGGAGGAAATCTGAAAAGGGGATGTGGTATCATTCAGCTTTACTGGATGTTGGATTTCCTAACCAGCATCCAAGCTGGGTAACAGCACATTGATCAGCTTTCCATTAGAGCAGAACTACAATGTGGTCTCTATGCACCAAGTGATGTCAGGGCAGCATCTCATGATGCTTTATCCTTGTACCACCACTATATAAAGAGCAACCCACAGCCAGTAAAAAAAGTCCTCAGATGTATAAAGTGGTTTAGCTGTCATATAGGCTTAGGCTAAAACCAACCAAACATTGTCAACTTGTGACTATGGTTGGCCCCTTTTCAGCCATATATGCTGCACTAGTGTTTATAGTACGTGGCACTTTTTTATGCGTTTTGGAACTTTTTTCGGCATGATTCTTGCCCTGGCTATTAATTTATATGGGTGGAAACCTCATCCAGAACATCATTAAAACCTCATCAAAAACATCTTATGAAGAAGCGTGTTTCAGACGGGAGTTTTGATGCTGTTTTGGGCGCTGAAAAATCAGTGTCCAAGCAGTGTCCAAGTAAGTCATGTGAACATACCCTAATAGGCATGCCCAAGAGTGTATTCTAAAAGTTACCAGTACTTGATATGGCCAGTACAAATAAATACCGGCACTGGCCTCCTGGCAGTAAAACCGTCCCTGCCGGAGGTTTACCAGATTGGTGGCAAATCTACCATAGCAGGAGATTTACCAACTCTTCAGAGAGATCTGGAGGACTCCCCCTTTTCAGGGAGTCTCCCTGACAATCAGGGAGAGTTAACAAGTATGGTGTTATGTCTGTCTTGTTGTCTGTTTGTTTGGAGTGATTGCATGGCAACTGCTCAGGATCCTTGCTTGTCCGCTGACCTGACCTGCGTACCTGAGCTTGCTAGCTTTTTATAAAGCTCAGTTGAAGATGGCAGTCTGTGCAGATTATATAAGTATAATCCTACTGTGCTGGATTGTTTGTTCTGTTTACTGTCTGTTTTACTTGTGTCAGGCTGATGTATCTTGTTTCCATTATCTGTCTTATTTGACCTAGTTTTGGACTTTGTAGTAGTTTTTGAGAATTTTAGACTTGGTGTTTGTCTAGTTTCTGTTGAACCATTCCTGGGACTCACTGGGCCCTAAAGCCAGTTGCTGTTTTAGGGTCAGTTTTAAGCTTAGGGACATATGTGAGAAAAAGGTGTTAGGGTTACATCATAGATAGGGGTTCCGGTATTAGAAGTAGTCACAGGGTGAGCTTTAAAGAACTGTGTTAGAGACAATTAGCTAGAGACAGTTATCACTGTCTTACTCTCTACCGACATTGAACCTTCACCAAACCTTGCATCTTCTCTTCATCTAGCAGTGAGTGTTTTATTGATATGCTTCATATTGCCTTTTCATGTGGCTGCTGGTATATTTTTTTGTGTTGCTTGCTGTTTGCTGTCCAAAAGCGTTATTACAATTACTTCTGATAGATTTTGATTGTTGTCTTATCTGCTCATAAGATTTTGTTCCAGTACTGTGAAGGGTTTTTTAGGACACATCGTTGATCTTGATCTTGCCAACAATTGTGAAATATTTATCTTGTCATCCATTGAAGTTTTTATCCATTGCTTTCCTGATCGTTTGGTGTTTTAAAGCTCATCACATGCACCATTAATATAACCACATATTAAAGGGAACCTGTCAGATCATTTATGCTGCGTAAAATACAGTCAGCATGAAATAGCTGTAGCTTTTCATGGCTCAGGAAGGTGTATTATACCCTGATATGTGTAACGCTGGACGCAAGCGATGGTGAGAGCCACGCCAGGGAGCGGAATCTAAGTGGGACCCGGTCTTGCTGCGGCGGGTTTCCACCAGGTCGCTACCCCTGACATGGTCGACAGCCGAGGTGCGGCCAGGTACAGGCAAACGGGAAGGCAGTAGTTGTAGACGGACGGGAAGAGTAGCACTGACATGGGCTTAGCACGAGGACAGAGGAATACGGACGGGCTAGGTAAGTAGCAGAATGTGCTAGCAAGGAACTGGGGAACAACAAGGATCCAGCAGGAACTCAGCAGAAGTAATCCATTTAAATAGGGTCAGCGGCCGGCAACAACCAAGTGCCGGTACGCTGTTACTTTAGATCTGGATAAGCTGGCCAGCAGATGAACGTGAAAGCACAGGAGCGTGGCGGGGTGAGTATCTGTGCTCGCGTCACGCAGCCCGGACCGCGGCACCAGCGGAACCAGGGCAGGAGCACGGCGGCGGGTCACGGCTGTGTCACGGCGCAATTCGTGGCCCCCCCGTTTGACCTCCCCTTCTTTCTGGAACGGAGAAATCTCTGTACCACCTCACGGTTCAAGATGTTGCCCTCTGGTTTCCAAGACCTTTCCTCTGGACCGAATCCCTTCCAACCAATAAGGAAGTACAGCTTACCCCTCACGGATTTCATATCCAAAATTTCCTTTATAGTGAAGATATTAGTAGACTCAGCTACAGGGGATGGATGGTTAGTCTTTCGGGAAAAACGATTCAGGATTACAGGTTTTAACAGGGAAACATGAAAGGAGTTGGGAATGCGTATGGAAGGCGAAAACCGAAGTTTATAGGCCACCGGGTTGAAGTAGTTGAGTACTTCAAACGGACCTACATAGCGAGGACCCAGTTTGTAGCTGGGGATCTTGAGTCGAATATACCTAGTGGACAGCCACACCAAATCGCCCAGGGAAAATACAGGAAAAGGCCTTCTATTTTTGTCAGCTTGCAACTTCATGTGTCGAGAGGCTAGACATAGAGACTGGCGTGTCTGGCTCCAAATGTTCGTGATGTCTCAGACCAAAGCATCGGCCGCGGGGACCTCGGATGAAACTGCCAACGGGAGTTGAGGGCGGGGATGCCAGCCATACACGATGTAGAAGGGGGAGGCGCCTGTCGACTCGGAATCCAAGGAATTATATGAAAACTACACCCAAGACAGTAAGTTGGACCAGTCATCTTGACGAGCTGAGACGAAGTGACACAAATAGCACCCCAGGACCTGGTTGACTCTTTCCACTTGGTCGTTCGACTGTGGGTGGTACACTGAAGAGAAATCCAGGTTCACCCGTAACAGAGCGCAGAGGGACTGCCAGAACTTGGAAATAAATTGGACCCCAAGGTCAGAGACTATGTGCAGAGGCAGTCCATGCAGACGAAAGACGTGCTGAAAGAACAAGTTGGCCAGGCGAGATGCCGACGGTAAACCTGGTAAAGGAACAAAATGCGCCATTTTAGAAAAACGGTCCGTAATCACCCGATGAGGAAGTCAGGTCGGTGACGAAATCCATAGCCACATGTGACCAAGGAGTCTTGGGAATCGGCAAAGGTTGCAGAAGACCAGAGAGTTTCTGACGAGGGGTCTTGTTACGGGCACAGGTAACGCAAGAGTTCACAAATTCTTTAACATCCTTGACCAGGTCCGGCCACCAGTAGAAACGAGAAGTAGCGCCATTCTATGAGAGCCAATTTGATGGCCAGCAACTCCCGGTTACCAATGGTATAATTCCTCTCCACCGGAGAGAAAGTCTTGGAAAAGAAGCCACAAGTCACAATCCTGCCCTTGGGTCCCTTCTGCATAAGAACTGTGCCTGCGCACACCGAGGAGACATTGACCTCAAGAAAAAAAGGCTTTTAGGGATCCGGATGAGTCAGAACACCTGCTGAAGCAAATGCGGCTTTAAGTTTAGCGAATGCCTGCTCGGCTTCGGGAGGCCATTGCCTGGGGTTGGAGTTCTTTTTGGTGCATGCCACGAGGGGTGCCACTAATGTGGAATAATGCGGGATAAACTGCCGATAATAATAGAAAAAGCCTAAAAAACACTGTATGGCCCGGAGGTCCACTGGTCTGGGCCAATGCAGAATGGTCGAGAGCTTTGCGGGGTCCATCTGTAGGCCTTTGTCTGAAATAATATTACCAAGGAACGGAAGGCTTGTCTGATGGAACAAACATTTCTCCAATTTAGCATAAAGTTGGTTAGCACACAGATGTTCAAGCTCTTGGCGAACATGGCGGCGATGACTCTCCACATTAGCAGAAAAGACCAGGATGTCATCGAGGTAAACCACGACACAGGTATGAAGTAGGTCTCTGAAAATGTCATTCACGAACTCTTGAAAGACTGCAGGGGCATTACAGAGTCCGAAGAGCATGACCAAATATTCGAAGTGTCCGTCCCGGGTGTTAAAGGCTGTCTTCCATTCATCCTCTTCTCGGATGCCAATTAGATTGTAGGCGCCCCGTAAGTCCAGCTTGGAAAATATTTTCACGCCCCGGAGCCGATCAAACAGTTCTGTGATTAATAGCAGTGAGTATCGGTTCTTAACCGTAAGGCCCCAGTAGTCGATGCAGGGACGCAGGGACCTGTCCTTCTTTTCCACAAAGAAGAACCCCGCGCCCGCCGGAGAAGTGGACTTGCGGATAAATCCCTTCTGGAAGTTTACCTGAATATAGGCCAACATGGCCTGGGTTTCAGGTGCTGACAGAGGATAAACCCGGCCCCTAGCAGGTGTGGTACCAGGTAGTCACTTAATAGGACAGTCGTATGGCCGGTGAGGAGGCAGGATCTCAGCTTGTTTTCGGAAAAACATTGTCGAAGTCCCGGTATTCCGCAGGCAGGCCAGGCAAGTATTTGTGGGGCACCAGCGGAAAGGTAGGCACCAGGCGAGGTGCTACCAAACAGCAATCCTGACAATCTGGGCCCCAGCGAGTGACTTCTCCTGTCCTCCAATCAAGCGTAGGGGTATGGCGTTGCAGCAAAAGTGACCCCAAAAGAATCGCTGAAGATGACTGGGGAGGCACATTAAACTCTATCTTCTCCTTATGCAGAGCTCCCACCTGGAGCGATACTGGCCGAGTAGCATACAAGATGGAATCACTCAGGAGCTCTCCATTTACTGATGCAATAACCAGCAGTTTCTCCAGACGTACTACTGGGAGATGATATTGATCCACCAGGGCGTTATGAATGAAGTTCCCGGCCGAGCCTGAATCCAGGAAAGCTGAGGCCTGAAACGAGAGTCCCGTGTCCGTCACGATCCGCACGGGCATGGACAGGCGTGGAGAGGGGGAACTCACACCTAGGGACACCTCTCCCACGTAACCTAGGTGTGAGAGTTTCTTGAACGTTTGGGACATTCCGGGCAGTTTCTGCGGAAGTTTTCAGGACTCGCGCAATACAGGCAGAGATTCCCCTCCCGGCGTCGAAATAATTCCTGCCCAGAGAGATGAGCTCTATCGACCTTCATGGGCTCCACATCTGCGGAGTGCTGAGTAGACAGCGAGAACTGCTTGGCCATCGGAACTTGGCGAGGGAGCCGACGGGACCGGGTGCCGGCGCGGTCTTGACGGAGATCTTCTTCCCTTTCAGCAAAACGAATGTCGATGTGAGTGGCCAGGTGTATGAGCTCAGAGAGAGAGGACATAAGATCCCTTGCGGACAAGGCATCCTTTACTCTCCACGACAGACCCTTCTTGAAAGTAGCACACAGTGCAACCTCGTTCCAGGACAGCTCCGTTGCCAGGGTACGAAACAGGATGGCGTAATCCCCAACAGTAGAGCCCCCTTGGCACAGGTTCACGAGGGCGGTTTCTGCGGAGGAGGCATGGGCAGGTTCCTCAAACACGCTGTGGAACTCCGTGGGGAAGCTCTGCAGATCCTTCGTCAATGGGTCATTCCTATCCCAGAGGGGCGTAGCACATACTGAGGCTTTTCCAGAGAGCAGGCTGATGACAAATGCCACTTTATATCTTTCGGTCGAGAACTGGTCGGCCATCAGCTCCACATGCATAGTGCACTGGGTAACGAACCTCCTGCAGAGTTATGGGTCTCCTTCGTACTTTGGGACGGAGCTTGGGACCCACCGGAGTCAAGGGAGCTACTGACGGAGGAGGAACCGCAGAAGGTGGCGGAGGCTGCTGTTGGGAGGAGATGAACTGCTGCATCATGGACGTCAATTGATTCAGCTGTTGCGCTTCTTGAGCCAGTTGCCGAGATTGCTGACCCACGATGGTAGTAAGGTCCGCCACACTAGGCAACGGCACCTTGGCAGGATCCATGGCTGGATCCTACTGTAACACTGGACCGCCGCAAGCGATGGTGAGAGCCATGCCAGGGAGCGGAATCTAAGTGGGACCTGGTCTTCCCCAGAGCCCGCCGCAAAGCGGAATGGTCTTGCTGCGGAGGGTTTCCACAAGGTCACTACCCCTGATGTGGTCGACTTGCGGCGGTAGCCGAGGGGCGGCCAGGTACAGGCAAACGGGAAGGCAGTAGTCGCAGACGGACGGGAAGAGTAGCACTGACACGGGCTTGGCACGAGGACAGAGGAATACGACGGGCTAGGTAAGTAGCAGAACATGCTAGCAAGGAGCTGGGGAACAACAAGGATCCAGCAGGGACTCAGCGGAAGTAATCCCTTTAAATAGGGTCAGTGGCTGGCAACAACCAATTGCCGGCGCACTGGCCCTTTAAATCAGAAGAAGCTGGCGCGCGCGGCCAGCAGAGGGACGTGGAAGCACAGGAGCGCAGCGGGGTGAGTATCATGCCGGCGGGTCGCGGCTGTGCAATTCGTGACAATATGCTACAGCACTTTAGAGTAAAACCCTGCTGAGTAGCAGCGCCATGGCCGGTTGAGCTTCAACTTCTCCCCGCCCCGTTCTGCTTAACTGACAGGCCTTTCACATACACAGAAAAGAGAGCTGCCACTTAAAATGAGCAAAAGGGGGGGGGGGGTAACACATGGGACTCATCTCCAGCTACGGCGCCTCTCCAGCCATGGCTCATAGTGTTGTACTCTAAAATTCTGCACCGTTTTAGGATAAAACACACATTACTGAGGTATGGAAACTTGCAGCAATTTTATGTTGCCTGTGGTTCTGGCAGCATGAACCCGCTGTCAGGCTCCCTTTAAAAGATAACTTAAACATTCCTAAATAAACTGGACAGAGACCAACAATAACGGTAAAGACCACAGTACTTTATTAAGAACTATGTAAGAACAAATTATTACCCAATTATACTAATTGATTCAACCATGCAATGAGCACCTGAGGGCTGTACTGACATGTTTGTGTTACTATAATAATTGTATACCCTATCAAATAACAGTTCTGGAACGACTTTTCTTAGATCTTAGATGCTGTGTGGTTCTTTTGTTATTTCTCCTATAAATCTATTACTAAATTGTCAGTTGGGTCCCTGCAGAGTCTAACAATGTGTGCTTACCCAGAGTACATGAGTACAAAGATGGCAGACCCGGGTAACTTTATTAGGCACGACTGCTAAGAAAAAAACAATAGCACTGATGGGGTAATAAAATGATCCACCTACCCCATTCTTTAAATGCAACAGTCACTTTTGATCATGGCATCTACATATTTAAGTAGCTAAGGGTAGAGATAGCTCAGATATCTACCATTGCAGCAGTCATGTTAACCCCCTGTATGTACAGTGCTTCATGTTACAGGGGGTTTGCCATCTGGCAAAATCCCTTTTAAGACCAGTTCATAGCTGCCTATGAGCCAGTCTCAGAGAATGGGAAGATGGCTGCACTTGCCGAATTGTCCTTGTTCATTTTTATGGGAGTTCTGAAAATAGATGAGTGAGTGTGCTCGGCTATATTTGGAATTTCCAATTTCTTTACAAGCTTCACCTGGGCATCAGTAGTAATTTTGCCAGATGGTAAAAGCCTTTTAAACACTAGCTGGGTAGCAAGTGATTAACTTATTAAATTCAATGTGTCTGAGGCTACAACTAGCTGGAACATATTTCATGATGTTTTCAGTATTAACAGTGTGTAGTAAGTTCCAAAAGCTCCATCTAGTGGTAGCACTAGACAGTTAGAAATTTATCAATTATCTCTGTGTCCATACAAATAATTTGGAGATCCCATTCCGAACAATATATTCAGAAAGCAGATCTACAGTTAAACACTATATAAAAAGACATATATGTATGTTTTTCTCACTATTTGACATGAAATTAGAATAAACCTTACCCATTTTAGATCAATTAGGATTACCAAAATTATTTATATTTGCCAAATGCCAGAATAATTAGAGAGAGAGAATTTTTAAGAAATTTCTATTACTTTCTGAAAAGTCAAAAGTTTACATACACTAGAATTACTATGCCTTTAAACAATTTGGGACAGGCCATATGATGATGTCATGTCTTTGAAAGATTCTGATAGGTTTATTGGCAACATCTGAGTTAATTAGAGACACACTTGTGGATGTTTTTTAAGGCACACTGCTTCTGTGTGTAAAATCATGGGCAAGTCTAAAGAAATGAGCCACGATACCAGGAAGAGAATTGTGGACTTACACAAGTCTGGATCATCACTAGGTATAATTTCCAGATACCTGAAGGTGCCTTGTTCATCTGTACAATTAATTATACGCAAGTACAAACAAGATGGGAATTTCCAGCTATCCTACCACTCAGAAAGGAGACGGGTTCTGTGTCTCAGAGATGAACATGCTTTCGTCCAACATGTGCATATCAACCCAAGAACAGAAGCAAAAGACCTTGTGAAGATGCTGGCGGAAGCTGGTAATATTGTGTCATTATCCACAGTGAAACAAGTACTGTATCAACATGGGCTGAAAGCCCCCTCTGCCAGGAAGAAGCCATTACTCTAAAAGAGACATATAAAAGCCAGATTAATGTTTGCAAATGCAGACAGGAACAAAGACCTACATTTTTGGAGACATGTCCGGTGCTCTGACGAAACTAAAATTTGACTGTTTGGCCATAATGACCATCGTTACAGATGGAGGAAAAAGGGAGAAGCTTGGAAGTCAAAGAACATGGGGGAGACAGTCTTGCTGCAAGAAAGACTGGTGCACTTCACAAAATAGATGGCATCATTAGGAAAGAAGATTATGTGGCAATACTGAAGCCACATCTCAAGACATCAAGCAGGAAGTTACAGCTTTGACAGAAATGGGTCTTCCAAATGGACAGTGACCCAAAGCGAACTGCCAAACTGATTACAATGGGGCTTAAGTATAACCAAGTCAATGTTCTGGAATGACCATCACAAAGCCTTGGTCTCAATTCTTTTGAAAATTTATGGGCTAATTCTCCCTCTCATTATTCTGGCATTTGGCAAATATAAATAGTTTTGGTAATCCTAATTGACCTAAAATGGGTAATGTTTAATCTGATTTCATGTGAGATAGTGAGACAAACACTCACATGTGTCTTTTTATATAGTGTATGTAAACTTCTGGTTTCAACTGTATATACAATATGGTGTTAAAAGGTGTTTTCTGTCAAAGGAAAAGTAAGGTGGACAGATTGTATCATTCATGTTTTTTTCAGATATGAAGCACCAGAGGGTTCTCATCTCTGTGCAGGACAGAAATGATATTTTGGGACGCAGCCACCCTAACTGTCAAATGTAAGAACTTTTGTCTGACAATTATTAAATGTCTTTGGCTAGTTTGAAACTTTCTATCCACAGTCTGTTCCTGCTCTCCAATTTTCTAGATACATTTTTTATGTGACCATCCATCTGGATGACCATATCAGATCAGATCCAACGAACTGAGCACTGAATGCACTGTATGATATTATTGCAAGTGAAAGAGAAGTACACAAACAACCCAACATTCATCTTCTTACCGCATTAGTATTAGCACTCACCCCTCTTACTGACCCGTCGCCTTTTTACACGTTTATACTGTAGGCATCATCAGGACGGTAAAAATAAACCCTCCTTGTTACATGCTAAAATCCCAATCTACTTTCCAATATCAATACATCCCTCCTTAATAAAAGAAATGACATCTCGACATGATTCCACATTGTAACAGTGTCACCTGGGTTCGTTCTGCTTCTAATCCACAGGAAGAACTGGAAACTACTGACAGAAGGCAATTGTTGGATAAAGCAGCTAAATGTGTAACCATCTCAGTACTGAGTGGAAGCATATAAAGCATTTCAGAAAAATTTCACTATGAAAAAATACAAAACTGCGTCACTGCTTTGGCTGAAGAAAAAATGATAAAACCGCTGCAATACAAATAAATCTATCAGCTGCATGAGCAGCCTCATTTTCTACACAAATGGGCTGCAGCTGATATAATTTGGGGCTCCTATAATACTATTTCAGAAGGAGGCCGCTCTTTTACAGAGCTGATATAACATCCTGTTTCCTAGCAACAAAATTCGAAATGACAGTGGAAATCTAACCTCAGTCTCGTTAGTACTTCAATTATATCTGGGAGTGCCCCCAAAGTACTAACAGCCCATTTTTGTGAGCTGGTGCCGTGTTGATCTGAAATGCACTGCAGCTTCTTCACGTCTCCAGCCTTGTCTATACGTGACTGTGTAATACATCTAATAATCACAGCCTACGTGTACAGAAGACATACAGTATAAAATGGCATTTAGATCAGTATTTCTATGTTTTCAATGCACAAATAGGTCCATGTGTAATACATTATCTCGGATATATGCAAATCCATATAGGCCAATTTCAGATAGTCCGCACACTATAAAAAGAAACCAAATTTAGATCAACATAGACATTTTAGGTGACCTAAATTCAGTTCACTTAATCCTTATTCAGATCTCACAGCTGTAATATGGAGGCCAAAATTAGGCTGCAGGTTGACCACCAAGAAGTAGGTTTAGGCTGTGCCACAGGACTTATCAGCACTTTGTTAGGCAGAGTCAATCCCAGCCATTGATATAAGCTTACTCTTCTTTAATAAAATGGTCAACGAAGGATGTTGTTGGGGTGGTGTTTATGTAAATAGAGTGTTTTAGTGTTTTCTTGGTGTATTTTTTTACCATTTTTTTTCTAGTGTTAGTAAAAGAGTTGTCTGACAGATGTCTCTCTATTACAAGCACTGGAGCTTGCTGTCAGTCTGCAGAGATTTTTTTTTTTGTCACCTGAAGGCTGATACCTAGCTCTAGTTATATAGCGGTATTTGTCAAACGCCTCTATTGCTAATAGTGGAATAAAATGGCAAAAAAAAAACACTGACAAAGAACAAAAAACACTTTATTTAAATAAACTCTTCCTGACAACATACCTCATTGACCATTTTATTAAAGAAATGGATTTAATGCTGATCTGACGTAGTCCAATAAATCCATTATAGTCCAATGGGGAAATCTGCAAAAAAAAAAAAAAACAGAAACATTGCAAAAAGCATGACAGTACTAAACTTCTTTCCTTGCATTCCTTGAAGATAATGTCTGTGGCTGAGGGGTAAAGGCTATAGCTGTAGCCCAATCTCCAGAGGGTTAGTCCTCTGTTGCTCCACAAACCCCTAGGAGATTGTGCCTCTAAGCTATGGCAGGTACCTTCTTTTCCACCCATAGAAAGTTAGTACAGAGGTGCGAATAGGTAAAGAGTTGCTGGAAAAGTGAGGATTCTAAAATATTTGTGTCAAAATTTTGAAGGGACAAGTGATGCCCGGGAGAAGTTGTCATAGCGTTCTGGGCCGTATGCAGAAGAAAAGGGAAAATGAATGGCTCATCAGAGTAGTTGTCACTGTGAGTTATTGAATGTGAGTGCACGGTAATCACTTATATGGCTGCAGATCCTGTGTACACTGGTAACTACCACTATATACAGTGCGGAAAAAAGTATTTAGTCAGCCACCAATTGTGCAAGTTCTCCCACTTAAAAAGAGCAGAGAGGCCTGTAATTGACATCATAGGCAGACCTCAACTATGAGAGACAAAATGAGAAAACAAATCCCGAAAATCACATTGTCTGATTTGGAAAGAATGTATTTGCAAATTATGGTGGAAAATAAGTATTTGTTCAATAACAAAAGTTCATCTCAATACTTTGTTATATATCCTTTGTTGGCAATGACAGAGTTCTGTAAGTCTTCACATGGGGGGATCTAGTGAATGACTTGTAGAGAGCTGGGACCAACATAAGAAAAGCTACCATCAGTAGCACACTACACCTCCAGGGACTCAGATCCTGCAGTGCCAGAGTTTGGAGTGTGACTATTTGAGGTTGTGGACAGGCGTCTTTTATACTGAAAACAAGTTCAAACAGGTGCCATTACTACAAGTAATGAGTAGAGGACAGAGGAGCCTCTTAAAGAAGAAGTTACAGGTCTGTGAGAGCCAGAAATCTTGCTTGTTTGTAGGTGACCAAATACTTATTTTCCACCATAATTTGCAAATAAATTCTTTCCAAATCAGACAATCTGTAAGTCTTCACAAGGTTGGCACACACTGTTGCTGGTATGTTGACCCATTCCTCCATGCAGATCTCCTCTAGAGCAGTGATGTTTTGGGGCTGTCGCTGGGCAACACAGGCTTTCAACTCCCTCCAAAGGTTTTCTATGGGGTTGAGATCTGGAGACTAGGCCACTCCAGGATCTTGAAATGCTTCTTTTATCTTCAATACCCTTGCTGATGGAAGTAGGTTTGCACTCAAATTCTCATGATACATTGCCCCCTTTCATTCTTTCATGTACACGGCTCAGTCGTCCTGGTACTTTTGCAGAGAAACAGCCCCAAAGCATGATGTTGCCACCCCCATGCTTCACAGTAGGTAAGGTCTTTGGATGTAACTCAGCATTCTCTCTCCTCCAAACACAACAAGTTGTGCTTCTACCAAACAGTTCAACTTTGGTTTCAACTGACCATGTGACATTCTCCCAATACTCTTCTGGATCATCCAAATGCTCTCTAGCAAACTTCAGACGGGCCCGGACATGTACTGGCTTAAACAGGGGGACACGTCTGGCACTGCAGGATCTGAGTCCCTGGAAGCGTAGTGTGCTACTGATGGTAGCCTTTCTTATGTTGGTCCTAGCTCTCTACAAGTCATTCACTAGATCCCCCCCATGTGATTCTGGGATTTTTGCTCACTGTTCTTGTAATCATTTTGACCCCAAGGGGTGAGATCTTGCGTGGAGATCAAGGGAGATTATCAGTGGTCTTCCTTGTCTTCCATTTTCTAATTATTGCTTCCATAGTTGATTTCTTCACACCAAGCTGCTTGCCTATTGCAGATTCAGTCTTCCCAGCCTGGTGCAGGGCTAAAATTTTGTTTCTGGTGTCCTCCGACAGCTCTTTGGTCTTCACCATAGTGGAGTTTGGAGTGTGACTGTTTGAGGTTGTGGACTGGTGTCTTTTATACTGATAACAAGTTCAAACAGGTGCCATTACTACAAGTAATGAGTAGAGGACAGAGTAGCCTCTTAAAGAAGAAGTTACAGGCCTGTAAGAGCCAGAAATCTTGCTTGTTTGTAGGTGACCAAATACTTATTTTCCACCATAATTTGCAAATAAATTCTTTCCAAATCAGACAATGTGATTTTCTGGATTTGTTTTCTCATTTTGTCTCTCATAGTTGAGATCTACCAATAATGTCAATTACAGGCCTCTCTCATCTTTTTAAGCGGGAGAACTAGCACAATTGGTGGCTGACTAAATACTTTTTTCCCCACTGTAGTCACTGAATGGTGGTAATTTACAGTCTGCAGACCCTTTGTACACTGGTAACTACCACTATATGACCACTGTATGAATGTAATTTACAGTCTGGTATCTAACACTACATGGTTACTATATAGTGGTAATATTGGTCTTTGTATACTGATCTTTATTCAACAATAGTGTAGTGGTATAATCCAGTCACTATGTGGTAATAATTTGTGGTTGTGTTTTAGCTGTATAATCGGGTCCCTATATATTAGTGTTATTGGTAATGTTGGTCTGTAGTGGACTTTGTTTGGTAGCAGTATGAAAGTCATATGTTATGATGAGGTATTTGTTTCTTGTATTATCTAGTAACTGCTTGACTATTATAAGAAGGTACTGGTAAATGTACATGGTCGCAGGAGGGGTTGGCAGGGGCGGGACCCATCCAAAAGTTTTGCTAGGAGGCGCAGGCTTCTCTTATTACACCCCTGGATGTATCAAACAGTTTATAGGAGAATGTATGGACAACAATCGATGACCTCCAGCTGAAGAGCAAATTACTTAAAGCATGCAAGTAATTCAACTAAAGAATGGTTGAAACAGGAGATTTGTGTTTTGAAATCGCAAACTCAGAGTCCAGAACTTAAGCTTATCCAGATGCTGTGGCATTAGCTGAACTTAGCTGTGCACACGAGGCATGCCAGAAATATTCAAGCTGAAACACGTTTGCAGGAAAGAATGGTCCAAATCATATTTTTGCTTACAGGAAACATTTGGTGGAGGTGGTTGCTACTAAAGGGATCAATAGGTTATTCATTTCAAATGGTTTACTTACTTTTTTCTCTCTTGTGCTTTTTATTTTGATGTGCTCAACAAAATACATGAACAGCTGTTTCTGTGGCATTCGTTCAGGTAGATAGTGTTTGTCTATGGTTGATAACAGTCTGCCCACATTTTATTAGTAAACTATTGAGAAATCTTGGTAATTCCTAAGGGTTCATTTATTTTTCTCCTTTGCAACTGTGTCACATTTACATTGTTCAAAAAGGGTAAAGTTCTTGATTATGGGAGAGGCACCATGAAGGTGTGTGGAGACTTATATGCTATGATCACTCCACTGAAATTTAAATATATTCAAATAAGCTCAAGGGGAAAAGACTCTGCACTACCTATTGGATGTAGCATTCTTGAAGTCACATTTGACTTACTGAACCTTGTAATATGATTAAGAGTAAAGCCAAACCAGATACTTATCCACAGACAGCTGTTTCGGTGGACAGGGTATGCACTGTTGTAGATTAATATCTAGTTGGGTTTTTCTGCTTTTGCAAAACTACTATCAGAACAGCAATTCTGGAACAAAAAAGGAGTGGTAAAGAATATATACTGAAATTCCCCAGAACTTCCTTAAAGGGGTTTTGCCACAAAGCAAAATTGATGTGGAAAACTTGTAAACTAAATAATAAATATTTTCACTTTTCAGCATTATTAAAACTTCTGTACCATTTTTGTTTAAGCTGTTACATTAGTGATCCATAGTGTACAGCTCGTCTCCAGGGGATCAGACCAGTGACGAGAGCTCCTCAGTCCTGGCCACACATGCTCAGACATCACCTCTCCTTTCAGGCAGCTATTGACAGTCTCTTCCCTGCCTAGCAATCACACACACTCACTCATTGCTGAACGAGTGTTGAACCCCAGGTGCTGTCATTCTACTCTTGTCCTCTGTAATCCATAGTAATAAGGCAAAAATTGCAAAGAAATATAAAAGAAAAAAGAAACCTCAATCCAGATGTTTGGTTCCTGCAGGGATTTGAACCTAGGACCTATATATTGAAAGGCAGATGTGCTAACCACACAGCACTATACATAAACATACCTTTATTTGACTAGAGTGAGCAGGCTGCGGCTAAGGGGATGGTGATGTCAGCCTGCTGGGTCACATGATATGCAGTTCAAACAAATCATACATGCCCCCTTTTGAGCACACTGAAAGCTGAAGCAAGACAAATAAGACATGAAATGCTTTCGTGGCAAAACCTCTTTAAGGACCTAGAGAGGGAGGGCACATGAAATGGGTGAGAGTTGCCTGTAAGAATGAGTACTGCTTTCAGTCCCTTCTTTTCTATTCCAGACTAATTAGATTCCTGTATACAGGGCTTAAAGTCAGGACAGTAAAGCTAGTACTGCTGTACAAAGCCTGAACTATATGGATAAAGCGTGACTTCTGCCACCAGCAGCTACCACCACATTGTTTCACAGGTGTGGTAAAAAAGAACAGGCCTGGAAACAGTTTTTTTCACCAAATGAATTGTTGTAGCTTAATAAAGCTTTTCAGATGTTGATCGGGTTTTCAAATTAAAACAGGATTTATTCAATGCAAGCATTGGAGACACACACAGCATATTACATTGCATATGCTAAAAAGAAAATGTCTGCCCCCTCCTTATGCAATTCATGGTTTTATAGACCCCCCTTCTCCTACAAGAAGACCTTTAGCCAATCAATTCAAAACATAGCTAGCCTCTGATACGCTGGTTAAAAATTTAGTTTCCATATGGCCACCTCCTTACTCACTGAAACAAAAAAAACTTTATTCCTTTAAATGTCTATACCTCCAGGCCATGTGTTTCCAATCATTGGAGGAGGGGGTAGGGGCATGTCTATTGACATTCCAAAGACCTGAGTGTTTCAAACTTTTATGAAAAGCACACAAAGAGTATATACAAATCATTATCAGTATAAAACTATAGATATTACCCTCACAATTCTCCCCCTTTGAGCCGATATATGTGATCCGATCTGTCTTTAGGTTTTTTCTGAGTACATTCTCATGCAGCTAACCTGCACTGCCAGACTTCCTAGTTACATGCTTCTTTATTCCCTACCTACACCATGCTGGATTCCTCAGGAAAAAAGATCATCTACACATATTAAGCTCATCTAACATTTGAGACTGTTATGCCCTGAAGAGAAGATATTATATTCTCACATCTTCTTCTTTTAGTTTCCTAACATGCACTGAATATTTAATACACACACATTATTATGAGCAGTACACCTTGTATAACCATCTGTAATATCCCTATCAGACATCCACTTAGGCCTCTAAACCAATTTGCTAGATTTAAAATGACAACATATCACCCCATCATGAGGCCTTCTTCACTTGGTTTCGCTTTCTCAACCATTCATCACTAGAAAAAATACTATTTTTAAATTTGCCCTTATTTGCAAATTTCTTACTGGATCAGTATAAAAATCAAGTAACTTATACCCTTGAAAACTAAATGAGATTTCCCATTTTCATGGGCTTGCTGTCTGCTGCCCTTTTATAATGTGTATGCCTGGGAATCTTGTTTATATCTACATCCTTATGGGGGACTAAGAAGGTAAATGGTGACAGCCTAGCTATTATGCATGTTCTATCTACACAAGAATAATCCACTTATTTTGCAGCATATATCACATGTCCTAGCAGATCCTCAGATGTGGGGGACCTATGTAACAGATTACTATCATATACAAAGGAGCAATTCTATTATACACACACTTTCTCCTTTTACTATCTCCAGATCCCCCTAACTGTTTCAAAACCTACATTCGAAGTTATCACCATTTTCTTGGGGGACCTGTTTACTAAAATTCCATTTCCAAATGCAGAATACTTGTCACCTCTATTAAAAGGAAATCTTTACTCTCTTCCCATTTTAATCTATGAGTATCTTTTTACTAAACAATTTAGCTCCTACATCAACATAAATCCCTACTTTTATCACAAATGGAGGCCTTTCCTATTGACACTTTCAACTCAGGAGCTCATCATTTTCTTGACTTTACTAACGGTACTGGTATCTTATATTCCCAAACCTCCTATATTAACACATTCACTCTCTGACCCTCATCTGTTTTGTGTTGTGACGTTAACATAAAAAAACATTGAATGTGTCCATCCTGTTATGGTAAGAGTCCTCCAGTGATGTTCCATCATTAGTCCAGATTTAAAATTAGGAGCTGTAGTGTTTCAGGGGGGGTAGTAAGACATTGTAACAGTTCATCCCAGGTTGACAGAAAATTACTAGATAAGCAAAGTCCTAGAAATTTTGCTGGGGTGCGCACATATTCAACAGTAATCATATGATAATTTATGACGTTGCAGGAACTTATTCAGCATCTTTCATCTTCCTAATCACGGGAAGGAGTGGTACCTCGTAGTGGCTGGTGTGGACCCAGTTGTTCTTTCCCTCTAGTTTCATCAAAGTCTCAGTTTTCAGCAGAACTTGAAAGGGACCGTCGTAATGATAGCTAAAGGCTCCTTCTCACGTCTTTCAAGGACCACCCAAATTTCACCCAGTTCAAGGTTGTGGCTACTCAGGTCACTTCTCATTTCTGAAATAGAATCAAAAACTTGTTTATGTACTGCTTCAAGGTGTTTCTGCCGGGTCCGTACATATCCTGTCATACTGTTATGCTGTATGAGTAAAAGCTGTGGGAAATATGGTCCTGTCTTGGTGGGAATACCAACCAAGATCTCATAGGGAGACCGTTTCATTTTCCTCAAGGTGTACAACAGACTGGAAACAAAGCTAATGGCAAACACTCTGACCATGGCTTCCCTGTTTTTTTTTCATTTAACTGTTCTATTTTTTTCCTTTTCTCTGTAGATGGTAGAGAACGTGAAAGGCCCGTTCTATACCTAAGGCACCCGTCTCTTCTTTCATGACTTCTCCTGTGAATTTGTGTTCTCTATCACTCTCTATTGTTTCTGGTAGCCCAAATCAAACCTTAATTGACTTTTTGGGCACTTTCCTGTTGCTTTTTGTATTGGGAAGGCTTCAGGCCAACCAGGAAAGAGGTCTACGTCAACAAGAACAATTTGCACTCCTTGGAATGGACACAGCGGTCGAGGCATGTGTTCCTGAGGGACCTTTCCTATGTTACCTATTCTGTGTTTTGCACATGTCATACAGACTTGATAGTATCTGGCTGCGGCCATACTGAAGCCAAGAGCAACCCAATACTTGTTTACTAGCAAACATATACATAGCGGTCTTGGACTGGTGGGTCAGTCCATAGGCTTCTTAGGCCATCATTGGGAAAAGGACCCAGGGGAGGCAGAGCTTATTGTCTACACTCCACAGGCCACCCTCATTTAACTGAGCTCCCTGCTTCTCCCCTCCCCTTTTCGACCTTCTGAGCTTTGGATTGAAGGGTCCTAAGGACATCAGGTTAACAGGGTCTATGGTGTACAGGCCTGTACAGTCTAAAGATCCTTAACCCTATGCTTTGTCGCAGCCAGTTTTGCCGCTTTTGTCTGTTTCTTATTTCCCCTTTGCTTTGGGGCTGTCAGATTTTGTATGTGTTCTGACCTTAATTGTTCCAAGCTCTGTAGGTAATAACAGGGCTTTTGTTAGGTCTCTGACAATTTCTGAATGCCCAGGTTCTCCATAAGGGACCATAATCATGGGCTATGCCAAAGGGATGACAGGAGTCTGGGTATATGTCTGTAGTCTTACCCTCAGCCGCTGTTCATGCCTCTGGTAGTGCCCTCAACTCCCCACTGGGCAAATGAGGCGGAAGTGGTTCTTTTATTACCTTGTTGCGTGACCACCGTATATCCAATGTGATACCTGCTGTATTCCCAGCACCTGGTTAAATTCAAAGGTTAGAATTAGTGATTCACATGGGTAAATCCTATTGTTTTTTGTGCCATTGGGAAACCATACAAGCATATTTTCCTTATCTTTAACCATCTACTTCTTCCCCCTTTGGGTCTAAGTTCTAGGGTAACAGAGTGGTAAAGTTCAAGGTTCTACACTAAGTCAGTGAAACACTTGGGACATCAGTAACACACACTGCAGGCGTAGCTAAGAGGCCATAGAGATATGTCATAGTTGCATCTTAAATATCATGTACATCATACAGGGTATGTATTGTTACGGGGTAATCCAGTACAACTTTTATGGATAAGTACTTGTACTACAGTGACTACTCGTACACATAACCTCTCGCCCCTGGATTTACTCTAGCTGAGTTATAGCTACTGGTCTCTGCTGTGTCCCATGTGCCGGGGTAAGGACTGCCGTGGCATGACCAGGCCTCTCAGGGCAGTACAGCGAGACCAGCGTGGCATAGTCAGGTGTGCCCAGGGCAGGTGTAGAGGAAATTAACAACATCAGAGTTTGGAATTTGTTAAGGGCCTCTTCTATCAGCTCAAATGGCCGTGTAGCGAAACAGTCATACAGAAGCTGTATAAGCAAACAAGCTGATCATATTAAAATATATTACAATATTATATCAAACTCAGGAATATTCTGAGTCGCTCTAGACTCCCAGAAGTCAGGTCCTTTATGTTCTGTATTCGGTCTCTGGTCAGGTGCCTGGCACCAACTGACAAGCAGTGGCAACCTTGTCTGCAAAACTAACTTGTCCATTGAGACTCAGGCCCTCGATCAGCTAAAAGAAACAAAAACAAAACAGAGATAGTGCAGCCTCTAAACATTTTCCGCTGTCACTGGCCAGATTAGTATCCATGTATAATACTGTCGGTAAGTCAGGTGATATCCACTGTTACAGCACTGAGGACAGAATTGCTTAGATCTTATTGGTTAGTTTAAGAAAGTAGTGAACATCTCAGGCTAAATGTTAAGGTATCTGTAATACATTTTACAACAAAAATACATAAGGAAGAGAAGTCTAAGTGAACCCTTTATCTACTGTAACTTAAACTGACCATTCACAAACTGGAGCCTGTTTCTGGAAGATCTACAACTATTGGCTCTTCCCTGGCCCGCCCCCTGAGTCTGGCAGCATGTACCTCTCTATCTTACCATCAGTTGTAAAAAGCTCACCAGCTGTACACATCATGTACTACATGGCTTTACATATAACAAGACAGACAAACAAAGAGTTAGCCAGACACAAAGAAGTAACCACAAATTAACATAAAACAAACAAAGAAACAAAGGATCCTTAATACATTTACACAAATAAAACACAAAAACTTCAGACTAAACATAATGAAAAGAAAAATAAAACAAAAACAAAATATCAATGCCACAAAAAGCAAAACAATGGCAATGATCAAAATTAAAATATCCCTAGACTTTAGAGTCTTTTACTTCAAATCAATATAAAAAAATTAGTAAAAATTCATCTCTTCATTCCTACAAGAGAACACAAGGTTAATATTTAATTTTGCTCCTCTCCACCTAAAAGAAACATTTGGGAAAAAACAGTAAGTAACATTCCTGGTAATATATAAAAGTGGTTAAAACATAGAAATATTTCAAATTTTGACAACTTTTGTGCACAATCCCCAATTTATTTGCTTATATTTAAAAGAGCTCTTTTAATTTGCCACGTGGACTTATTTTTACTTCAACCAAATTTAAGTGGATATCCCTTTGCAACTTATACACCAGATATAACTTATATTTTTATATTTACAACAAAAGCATTTCATGAATATGAATATATCTTGTTTATACCAAACATCATCTGCAGGGCTTTTCCTGTAAAGACAAAACATATCAATTACACACAAACTAAAAATTAATCAATGTTCTACACAGATAAGTGCAGTAATCAATGAAAAAACACACAATGGAGTCTCAGCATCTCGAGTTGGACCCTTCCCCCCTCCCTTCTGAAATCAGAGCTGCTGCTGCTGTGGCACTATAGATCCCAGAAGTCACAGAAATGGAGGGAAATAACCTTTTTCACTGCATTCTCATCTCACATGGCATCATACCTTCATTAAACCCATTATTTACAGGTGACAACTAAAACCTCACACTTATATGAAGACTTTCCTTCATTTTTCTACTTTCAAACGTCCAACTTTCACCATTTCAAGTTTCCAACTGTTTCTAACTTCCTGCTCTTGTCTCTACAATTTTTATTGCAGTTTAGAGATAATTTTTTTCACTGCCCAACGAGTTACCCAAATTACTCGTTCCAAATTCTACAGCGTCGTCACGCTGAATTAGTTTAGCATAATACCTCTGATGTGGGTTTGATTTAAAATCTAAACCACTCATTCAAGTTCCTAAACAAATACACAAATTAGTTAGTATCGTACCTCTGAGATGACTAGATTAAAAATTCAAATCACTCGTTCACGTCTCTAACTATTAAACAAACTAGTTAGTATCGTACCTCTGATGGTTAGATTAAAAATCTAAACCATTCATTCACGTCTCTAACCAACGGACTGAAATAATTTCTCTAAACTTTCACTATTTTCTGCAATAACCACTATTTGCTATCATAACGAGCAGGACACACACTCACTGAAAACATTCATGGAGGGATTCACTCCCCCTCCCTCAGGGAATTTTTCCCTTTTTTCTAAAAACCAGCTAAGGACACTGCAGCCCGAGACCTTTTTACCTTTCACAAAAAGTAAAGCTCACACAAAGCACAAATTCTATATCATACAATTTCACTTAAACTTTTATATTTTTTTTTTTTTTCACTTGGGGTTGCCTCATCAAGCAGAGAGCCCTATACGTGTCATCAATTAATGCATACACTCCCTTTCAGACACCCACCTATGTTGTTCAATCTTATATTCAATTGTCCCCATCCAATCACATTCAATCACTGTTCACTATCCAAACAGCCCCACAAAAAATTTATATATATATATTTATATTTTTTATTTAAAACCAAAAAAAATAATAAAATTTCATTTGATATATTTATCAAATTTTTTTAAAGGTCTTAGGTCGATGTCTATAGTGGGTCTGGGAAAACAGCCGACAGAGAAGCCAAAACTTGAAGAGACAGAATATATATATAGTAAGCAAATATAAAATATATTGCTTACCTTTATGATTTGATGCGCATCTTTTTATTCTGCTTTTCAAGTATTGTTCATCTCGTATTAGTCCGGATACCCAAATCGATTTTCTGAGCCCCATGTTGGGCGCCATTTTGTTGTAGCTTAATAAACTTTTCAGATGTTGATCGGGTTTTAAAATTAAAACAGGATTTATTCAATGCAAGCATTGGAGGGCACACACAGCATATTACATTGCATATGCTAAAAAAAAAATGTCTGCCCCTCCTACTGCAATTCATGGTTTTATAGACCCCCCCTTTCTCCTGCAAGAATACATTTAGCCAATCAATTCAAAACATAGCTAGCCTCTTATACGCTGGTTAAAATTTAGTTTCCATATGGCCACCTCCCCTTACTCACTGAAACAAAAGAAACTTTATTCCTTTAAATTGTCCCATACCTCCAGGCCATGTGTTTCCAATCTTGGAGGAGGGGTTAGGGGCATGTCTATTGACATTCCAAAGACCTGAGTGTTTCAAACTTTTATGAAAAGCACACAAAGAGTATATACAAATCATTATCAGTATAAAACTATAGATATTACCCTCACAGAATCATCAAGACTATATGTGCGTCTTTACAACGTGTAGGTAAGTGAGAACTATTGTGAAGCCCAACCAATTACTTTGTTGAAGGCCGCAGGTTGGTGACCTATAAGGTGTCAAGAGAGCCATCCCAGAGGAGGTCGTGTGATGACATCACTGCATCACACAGCCTGGCTAACACTCTTGTAGGCCGCAAGCTGGTTTAGGCTTGTGACCTGCAAGACATCCGAAGGAACATCTGAGCAGAGGCAGCAGGATGTGGTCACTGCATCACACCACTTGCATAGGGGAAGCTAGCTGCTTGGTGGGGAAACAGGTAGACGTGAGTTTAATTATTTTTTGATTTATTATTTATCAACCTACGTAACTACTTACCAGAGCCCTCCTCTCTACTCAAATACCTTTGATCTAGCCTCACTACCTGTAACCCTACCTAAATACCAGGAGCCCTACCTTACTTCTTGGGGCTGAAAACTGGATCACCTACCTACCGAGCTGTCAAAGACGTACCTGCTGAAATACCTGGGGCCATACCTTCCTACCTGAATATTTTACCTACCTAGCTACCTAATGAAAGCTCTACCAAACTATTTATCTAATTAGGGTTGTTTCGAGCCAACCAACCTAATGAGGGACTTACGTAATTAGCTTATGGTGACCTTTCTACCTACCTGCCTCATGGGGGGTGTACCTAACTAATATGTGATTACATGCTTATTGGGAGGCTTACTTATCTACCTAATGTGGGCTTACCTACCTAATGGGGCTTACATAACTATTTACCTAATGGGGGTTACCTACCTAATAGAAGGAGTCTGCCTACTTATATGCCTAACTAATGGGAAATTACTTGTCTAATTGGGGTCTACCCACCTAAAAGGGGTCACCGACTATACAGGGGGGGGTGTAACTTTTTGCTATAGTGGAGATCTAGCTATATCTGTCAATTTTACTGGTTGAGGGTCTTACTGCTGTGTGGGAGACCCAGTGGATCATTATTTGAGGCACTGCAGGTGGAGAGTTTGTATAGATTTGCAGAATAGGTAAGGAAGTGCTAAAAAAAAAAAGTGAGCAGTCTAACAAATTCTTATGTGGCAAATTCTGAAAAGATGAGTCATGGTTGTAAGTCGAACACAACACAACAAGGCCATACTTATGGCTCAATGGCTGGACTAAAGACTGAACCCAGTAGGAGGCAACACAAGCCCCTGTGCTACTTGCGAAAGATAAACAGGTGCAGGTAATTGCTGAGCAGTAGCTCACACACGTCTCCACTTGGGGGACAATTAGATGATAAAAAACTGCACATTGAATTGATACCTGTTCACACCAATATGCAGAGATAATACATGGTGAGATTTCACAGATGCAAATAAACTGATAAAACAACCAGTAACACACCATCTATGTATAAAGTGAGTGGTTGCTAGTATTATAATTGCATATAAATAAAGGGTGCCATTAATGCAGATACATGCGTTGCACCATACTGGCTTACACACTATAAAGCCACTACTATTCGATTTGGCGGGCTGCCCAGCACTTTTTAGGTGTCCAACGCAAAATACAGACACCCTCTGCTCCCCAGTACTTTGGGGCAAAAAAAGACATACTGGAAAAATATCAAATAAGAGGTATTAATTGATACAGTGGCCGCTATATTTCACAAGCTTGCAAACCTCGTCAGGTTCCTCGAATCTTGCGAGTCCCTACACCAACAATTTAATGAAATATCACAGAAAAATGGGACATTATTTACTCAAAAACACAACAAGTCGTCATGGCAATCTGGGCTGGATAGAGAAAAAAAGTGAAAGAGAATAACTCATCAGAAAAGATGTCATCTGTGAGTCCCTGGATTTCACTTTACTGTAATCACTTATATGTCTACAAAGTGCCTGTGTACAACTGGCATTTACCACACTATGGTCACTGGTTTTTATTCAGTAACAATATTGTGGTATTATTTAGACAGTGGTGATATGTGTTTCCCCCTGACCCCAGTATATAGTTATTATTGGTAATAATGGTTTTGGTATAGTGGTTTTATCTGTAATAGTTTAGCGTTAATATTTGATTATTGTCTAGTGCTATTATTTGGGAACTGCATGATGATTATTTATAGATATTATAGACAGCAAGTTCTTTGTATATTTTGTATATTTTTATTAATAGAAAATGTATTATTGGGATATACATCCATATAGACCCTAGTAATTTCATTGTTGTTCTGGCATGGGTATCCTGGAAGGCCATGTTCACACGGCTTATTTGGGCACGTATTTCACCCCGCAATTCGCAGCATACTGCGCGAATTACGGGCTGAAACACGTCCCAGTCATTACGGTAATCCACAGTTCTCATAGAGAACTATGGATTACGTCTCCTCTCCCTGCTCGGCGAACTGCCGCGGGGGGGAGATAAGTGACATGTCATTTACTAGCGGTGTATACGCGCCTATAGTAATGATAGTCTATGGGCCAGCGAGGTGCCGGCTCCCCGCTCCCGCCCTGCCCCCGTCCACACGGCGTAATTGCGGGGCGTAATTACAAAAAGGAGCATTTTCTAAAATGTTTACAACTGAAAACCTGCCCTGTTTTGAGTCATCTAAAAGAGAGATAACCCTCCTAACCATCTGAGGACCGACCCGTAAAATGTGGCACCTAGTTTGAATCTGCCCCTCACAGGTTTTTCTCGTGGATGTCATTAATGTAATGTACTAACATTTTTGTTATCACTTTTTCTTGGTGGTTTTCAAAATCTATTTGATTTTCTGCTGGGGATATATATGTCCCTACAGCACAAATAGAACAAACTTCTATTGCTTTATATGGTTAATGGCTTTTTTTGTCAGTGGCAATTGTCAAATGATTTTTTTGCAGGTGTAGCCTAACGGTATGTTCACACACAAAAAACAGAACTACAAACATTTTTAACAATGTTCAAGTATGAATACATTGATTTCAATGTAAAATACGTATTGTCGTTCACATGATACGTATTTTACATACATTTTTGCATTGCGTAAAACGGATGCGTTCAAAGAATTGACATATCAATTCTTGATCCGTTTTATGCACTAAAAAGCCCAGAGAAACAATAGGGATACGTTTTTGCAGTCCAGAAAACACATCCAAAAACATACCACACCTTGTGGTATGTTTTTGGATGTGTTTCATGCAATACAGTTTACATATTGCAAAAATGTAACCAAGACATGGTGTGAATAAGCAAAGATGGCTGCAGAATGGTTTTTGATAATTGGTGATCAAAACATTGAATACTATGAATCAATAGCAGATGTGGTGCTCAATTAAAAACGTATCTTCTTTTTATTAATGCAAACATTAAAAACATTCCAAAACCATTTAGCAGCATGTCCATAAGTTTGTAAGAGAAATAAATGTATACTCAAGCAAAAGTTGCGGCTCAGCAGCCGTTCACAGCTTAGAGAAAATCACAGCTTCCATTCAATACATTGGAGACGCCGGTAGACGGGCAGACTGACACGACCTGTGCGATGTTTCGGGGGTAAACTCCTCCCCTTACTCAGGCATGCATGCTACAAAGTAACCCCTCCTTAAATACAAAAGTTAAAAGACCATTAACCCCTTCTTTACAGGAAAGCTTTCAAACTAAAATTTTCGTTTAATCCCTTTGATATCATTGCATTCAAGTTTTCAATCCAGAATGCCTCCCTTCTCGATAATGTTTTAGTTAATTGTGAATTGTCAAAACATCTAACTTTTTCCAAAATGCACCAGCGTAATTCAGACAGTCCATACCTTTCTAGTGCAAAGTGTTGGGCTACAGTGGTTTCACCAACCTTCTTCTTGTTCTCACTATCTCCTACCAAGGGGCTAGGACTTGTGCCTTCCAATTATTTTTTAAAAGAATGAATCATAGATCTATGCTCATTGAGCCTCACATTTATGGCTCTACTGATCAAAACATTGAGCACATACTGCTAGTGATGATGAGGATAGCTTATCCCTTGGTGATGAAGATTATACATTTTCTGTCGGAGGATGTTGACAAAGAGGGTGAAGACGTCATTATTGAGTGACCTCTTCTAGTGGCATTGGTGCAAACTATCAGTCATTCTTCTACACCTGGGCCATCAACTCAGTCTTCAGATGCATCAAGTTGTCTACTACAAATATCTGGCAGTTCATCTTTTGTTCCCTTCAGACATCACCGACAACCACATATTTGCCTGAAACATCTTTGCTATTGTAAGAAGAGGCCCAGCACAACATATGTATTTTTAGCTGGGGGCGTGAGAGGGCAAATTTTCAAATAAGAGCCAGTGATACAGAAAAGTAACCATTAGTACTGAGGACCAAGATGTCTATGAAGTATTTCAAAAAGTTTGTGAGTTTGATGGCTTAATAGCTCTAATAGTTAAGGGAAGTGGATTACAGTATACATGAAACAGAAGGAGATTCCTTCTGTCCAATACTCAGGGCGCATGTGCTTGGTTTTCCCTGACCTAAAGAGCCAGCATGCACCATCCGGCTTTCCTGGGACCCAATGATCTTTCACCTGTGTCACCTTTGTCTTCTTATGTGCATCTTCTCATTCCTCCTCTGACAAGTGTCTGTGCGCTCTAATGAATAAGTTCTCTAGAGAGTAAGTCTGACCTTTGGTTTGTTCCTGATTTCCCCATTTATCCGCTGAATGCCCTGACCTTCTGCCTGTGACCTATTTACACATGAACTCTGCCTGCCCCAACCAACTGAATGTGACATGGTTATTTCTCTGTCTACCCCTCTGGTACCATGCCTGCCATCCAGCAATCATTATGATGAGTGATGATGTCAGGGGTAACAACTTGGGAGTTCCTTGCTGCTGTAAGCCATGTACCGGGGAGCGCTCCCCAGAATACAGCAAAGTCACGAACGAGAAAAGTGACTCCAACCAAACTTCTACTTCACTAAATGACACAAATGAGTGTGCTCAGAAACCCCAAAAATTACATGCACACAAGTGTCAGCCAAGACCTCTGTGCTACATAGCGTACTGTAAATATATTCCTTGGAAACAAAATAACTACCGTATTTTTCGGACTATAAGGCGCACATAAAAGCCTATGATTTTCTCAGAAATCGAAAGTGCGCCTTATATATGAATCAATTCTTCACTTGGGTTTTGTTCAGAACGTATTTACAGCTAATTTAGTGACACTTATTTGTAACTGATTTGTAACTGATTTCCGATCGTAAATACGTTCCGAAATCAGTTACAAATCAGTTGCAAATAAGTGTAACTAAGGCTATGTTCACACGGTTTATTTCAGAACTGATTCACGTTGGATTTCCGACGTAAATACGTTCCGAAATCAGTTGAAAATCAGTTGCAAATCAGTTGAAAATAAGCTTCACTAAGTGTGACACGTATTTTGCGATACGGCACGGAAATATGTACATGTATTGACTTTTGTTACAACTTTACAAGTTGAGAGTTATTGTGAAAGTGTTGAATGAAGCTTGGCTTGCGGTCTGAGCTTTGTTTCATTTAATGTGCAGCGCCTTATAATCCAGTGCGCCTTATATATGAACCAAGAAGACTTAACAGGCGCTCATTGATAATGCGCCTTATAATCCGGTGCGCCTTATGGTCCGAAAATACGGTATACCTACCAGCGGACTCGGAAAGACTGACTGCTATTTACCTATTAATACCCTGAAAAACATGAACAATAGTGTGGGGGTGCGTTTCAAGGGTGCGCTCGCAGTGTAGCACAACAGCTTACAAATGTATCAATTATACCCGTTATTCCCAGAATACAGATAACAATAAAAGTCCATCGGCCGAGTGTGCTGCAGAGCTGACAGCACCGATGTAAGGCTTACTTCAATGTCCCACACTGGTACTGTTCCTAGAGGATTGCTTGTGCCTGACATAGACTGAGGCCCTAACTAATCTAACTACAGGCCTAGTAACAGTCCCAAAAAAGGCAAGGTCTACTTTAGACTAGCATCCGGTCACAGTTCCTGGATGAGGGGCCTTTTGTCAGAGGTCTGTACCAAAGATGGCAGTTACTCCTTTCCACAACTGGATCTGGCACAACGTCCACTCTGTTTCTGCACCTCCTTCTTTAACCACAAACAAACAAATCTTTCCTCTCTCAGCAGGATTCAGTCACCAACAAGCAGCTGCACTCCACAGCAGCTGGGGTCCTGGAAGAATGATGCTCAAGGTGGATTCTCTGTCTGCAGTTCCTTAGTAACATCTCTTACTCTCTAAGATGGCTGCTCTCACACATAGCATCTCCTTCCAGTCACATGTCCCATCATGTGTCTTCCCATACATTAGACACAGTTAAAACTTTCAAAACAGCCACATCTTGTGGTCAAACAGCAGAATGCAGCATCTCAGATTGTACTCATTCTATATATATAAGATTATAATTTCCTGGGCTGAGACAATGAGGCGGTGCCACCATCCCACACAGCACCATCCAGATCACTTGTATAAGTTGTGGCTGACACAGAGGATCCACCACTTGCCTGTGACATTTCTGCATTCTGTTGAGATGAAATTAAAGTGCAGAGAAGCTCCAAGTGTAAATGATAGCAAGATCACAAATTGGAAATTACACAAACAGGAAGAGAAGTCTTCCAACAGAATATGTTTGAAAAAGCAAAAAGATCTTGCCAGCCCCATAACCTGGGCAGAAGTTGGTAAAAGAAGCAAAAACAGAAGAGGTGTTCTCAGTGGGCAAAAGACAAAAACTGAAAATCGGACTGACAACATGTGTGCTGTAAATGGAGTTAATTTGTGCTACACAACATTACTCAACTGCTTTAAGAAGTACGACTCATAAAGAAGTTTCCATGCATAAAAGATGGATCTTTGTGCTTATCACAATGTTACATGATTTCAGCTTTCTTATAAGAATGTTATGATTTTTATGGTTCAGATGTCTTAGATATTGATAAAACCAATATCTTGTCTCATTGACTATGGTTTTCCCTTGCTGACCATAGGGTCGTATTTGTCCCTTGATGTATCTCGACAACTACGAAAAATAGTAGTTTCAAATAAAGAATCTATACATACGGTAATTTAAAGTTTGGAATCTATACATAATTTTATGCTAAAACTGCAATTACTTGGTTACAATCCTAATGATCCTAGGAGGGTTAAATTGCAACAGATTTCTAAATACTTTCCTGGGTTTACAATACAAATGTGTGTAGAGCTACCATCAGAGCAGCATTTGCAGTACAATACAACCATATGGGGTCCTTATCACATTTTAAAAACGGGGCCTTTTGAAATAGTTGCAAAATAGGAATTGGTAATGGACAGGGGCCCAGATGCTTTGGCTGCTTGGCACCCTGAAATTGCTGATGGCAGCCCTGGGTGTATATTGCAGCATAATCCGTCTTTACAGCTTTTATGATTCCCTTTTATTTTTACATTTTACAGAACTTCATTATATTTAAATAATCTGCTGATTGTAGGCTTCCCACTGTCTTTTTCAAGTTTTATTTCCATATTGAGAAAAATGTATATTCTTTATCTCCATGGCACATACAGTTTGTTTTAGTTAATTTAAAATACAATATTCTTATTTCAAGAATATTGGTCACTGTATATTTTAATTACAAAAATAAAAATAACCATTGCCCTTTAATAATTATTATTAAAAAATAATAATAAAAAATAATAATAAAAATAATAATAAAATAAAAAAATTAAAAAAAAAAGCCATAGACAATTGAGTAGTTTTTATTGAAACAATATTCGATGGGGAAAAAAACTTTTAGTTGCTAGGGATACTTTATTGGTTATGTAGTCTGGTTGATCCCTTACGCAGACTCCAATACTAGGGTTTTTCCAAAATTGTTACACTTGGAAAAGCCAAAAGTGAAACAGCTTATACAGTTAAAACAGCTGGTTTTTTTTTGTCAACGTACTTTTAACATAGGTTGGGGATATTTAGACTGAGAAAAAATTAAATTCGGATTGCTCACTTTCCTAAAGGGATGAATTAACCTTATGTCCTGGGAATTTATAGTGGAAGATATTTAAGAGGTTAGCCAGACATACTCTCCCACCTGGTCTGATATTGGACTACTGTATCTATCTGTTCTCACCCTGCAAGTTATTGACTACATATCTACTGTATAATTCCACACTACATTTGATTTACTTTGACATAGGTAAGTGACTAGGGGGGAGATGTAACAAAACTAGTTCAGAGTTTAAGTGGAGTAGCTGTCCATAGTCCCCAGTCACGTCAGTGCTTTATTCTCCAAAGAGACGCCGAAAAATCAGAGGCAGAATCTGATTGGGTACCATAGATGATTGCTCCACTTTTTCATTGCATCAGTTTTGATAATACCTCCCTAGGTGTGTATCTTTTTCCTTCGATTTCTGCTGACTTCACCCAAAGAGTGTATTACTGGATAACAAACACATACTTAACCCCTTGGTGATGATCTATTTTAATTTTTTTTATTTTAATTTTTTTTCATCCCTACCTTTTAAGACCCTTAACTTTTTTATTTTTCTGCTGACACAGTTGGCTTGTTTTTGTGGGACAATTTTTTAATCTTATAATAGGGGACACAAAGTTTGGGAAGCCAAATTTAAATTTTTTTTTAAATGGAAGGAAAAAAAACGCAATTGCCCTTTTTTGGGGAAACCTGGCCCATATATTTCAAAGCAATTTAAATAATGGAAAACCTAAAAAGGGGGGCCACATCCTTATGGGGGCTCCAAAAAAAAATTTTAAAAAATAAAAAAAGCACTGGAAAAAAACATACAACATTTCCCTGTTTCTGTGAAAACACTTTTTTTCCTTATTCACAAAAAGGCAGCTTTTTTTTTACTTTTGCAAATTTAGATAAGAAACATCACATTTCCTGGCAGGGGGTCATTGGGGGCATCCTTTTTAAACCACCCCCCAACCCAAAAAAAAAGGACACAGGGGGTAACTTCAAAAGAATGCCACTTGGAATTTCACAGGAATTCCTAGAAACATAACATTGCGGCCCTTTTTTTTCTATTAGTAAAAGAGATATACAGGCCTTTTACGGCAATAATAATGGTATGAAGGGATAACTAAATTTAAAACATAAAATGGGGAAAACAAAGGGCAACAATAAACCCTTTTTTCCCAAAACCCCAACCCCTTCCTTCCTGACAGCTCATTTTCCCCTGCCTTTAAGACCAAAAGGGGGAATTTTCACCCCCCCTTTTTTTTTTAGACTTGCTAGAAAGGGGGGCTGTCGCCTCTTTCAATAGCTAAGCCCGTTCATTTATCTCCCATGAATTACAATTAAGTTACAATAAAAAGGTATTTTAGCTTTAATGTACACTTGATATCTCAAAACCCTGCAAAGTAGTTAAGTGATAAGATTAGAGATGGGCGAATTTCTCAAAAATTTGATTCACGTAGTTCGCCGAATTTTCCGGCAAAATTCTTTTCTACCTGAATTTATTAGTGGCGAATCGCGTCAAAAAACAGCTATTTCCTGGCTGCAAAGAGCCTGTAGGGTGTTGTAGAACATTGTGCCATGCTCAAATATGCATAGGGAGCGTGGTTTGGTCTTCATACAATGCTGTGTTTTGGTATGACACGCAGATGACTGCCGCCGCTCTTAGAATCGCTTCACTCTTCACTTCTCTGGGCACTTACAGGGGCAAAACTGACCAAATAACTGAAGTGGGAACGCAGCCTGACAAGGTAATGTCAGCGCCAGCTGGAAAGAACTGAGCTGAGGGCCAAGATCCTACTATAATAATAATAATCTTTATTTATATAGCACCAAAATATTCCGCAGCACTTTACAATATAGAGGATATAAGCACAGATAAACCAGACATTACATTACAACAAAGCTACTTACAAATCAGGCACGAGGTGTCAGGGCCCTGCTCACAAGAGCTTACAATCTATTAGAGTGTATGGGTGAAACATAGGGTGACAAGTGCTTGGTTTACAATGGTCCAGCCATGTTACATAAATACGGGGTAGTATACATAAAAAAGTGGATGAACAGCCATCCCAACCATACATCTATATACAGATAAGTGCCTGTTGGTGCCAAAGTGCAGGAAGTGACGAATGTGTGATGGAATTTGGGAGGTTAACAATTAGGGATCTTGGTAGGCTTGACTAAGAAGATGAATTTTCAGAGCGCACTTAAAACTGTGAGGGTTGTGAGTGTGCCTGATCACATGGGGTAACAAAGAACGCAAAAGTAGGTTCCTGGAGCAGGCACAGGTCGCAGCACGGTAAGGGGACGTCACCCTGCGAGACCACAGCTTCCGGTGTCATCTAACGGCCATATGTTGACCACACACTAGGTCATACACTTTCTCCCAGATGATATCTGACAACCACGGCAAAGAGTCGGTGCATCCGTAAGACACAACCTTTAGTTGGCATTGCCCGGGAGCAGGTCAGGGGCCCTCACCTGCCCTCAACCCACCTCTGTCCCATTCGCTTCCCACAGCCAGAGAACTACTATTTGCTGTGGCCTTTGCGCCACTATGCAGTGAGGATGAACTATTTGAGGACAGTGGGCAGCAACAAGGTGGGGAAGACATCCGCTGCTTCTTGCAGAAGCGGGCAAATAGTGATGAGGAGAGTGGCATGGGGGGTTATGTTGTGAGTGGTCAGGCTTTGTACAGCGACACCGTTGAGGAGGACAGCGGTGACAGGCAAATACTAATTGATGTAGCCGATCGCACTTGGGAGCTGGGTGAGGCAAGCAAGGCTGGGACAAGGTATTCTGATGCCCTAGTTAAACAAGGCATAAAGTGCCCCCACAAATGGAAAATTCAGCCCACTCCATGCCTCCTTGCACCCCCTTTCTGCCTGGGATGAAGTGGCACCCTAGGCGGTCACCTACCTTAGACTTCCTATCGTCCCGGACCTGGAAGCAAGGGCTTTCATAATCGGGAGAAGAGAGCGGCAGCTTGCGCGTCAGGCAGTGGCGTAGCCGGCAAGTCGGTAGTGTGGCTGGGAGTCAGCAGGGTGGCAGCAGTGTGAGCTCGGGAGCCAAAAAGCCATGATTTAGACCACCTACTTTGCAGGTTCCAGAAAGCAGCAGCACAGCGGCTCACTGAGGCAGCGACGCTAACAGTCAGTCAGTGTGGAGCATTGGTGGTAAAATCACCTACTCGGCGGTGTGGCAGTTTTTTTTGAGAAGACACCAGAGGAGGCGAACATGACTTTAGAATCTGTGGGCAGAAAGTAAAACGTGACCAGAGACCTAAATTTGGCACCACAGCCCTGCATCAACCTGCAATGTCACCATATAGTGGCCTGAGAGAAACGTGTCTCAGATGTGGTGGTCGATAACCAGGGCAAAACAGGGAGAAATCGATGAACAGTCAAAGGCCATTAATGATTTCTTGATGATCCAAGGGGACAGGGATCCACTGTGTAATTTTTATGTCAGGCAGTGGCAGCTCACGCGGGACACCTGCCGTTTGCACAGACCCGTTGAGGAGGCCACGTTATTTATCAGTCGCCAGGACTACGAGATGAATAACGTCATTCCACTGCTTCATGTCTTGGAACAGATGCAGCAAAATCTGTCTGGTCAGGGGACTGAAGACATGGCAACTACATCTCACGGCCACATGAGCCCAGTGGGGGCTGAACTGGAGGAGGAGGAAGACATTGGACCACAAGCAGTGTCTTGTTTTTTTTATTCAGGTGATAGGAGAGTAGCTGGAGCAGCCAGATTAGGAAGACGAGGAAGATGACCCAGACACACCATTGCAGTATACAGTGGAGATGGAGGCAGGGAGTCCCTTAGAGTCACTTGCGCAGATGGCCCGCTGCCTGCTGATTTGCCTGGATAGTGACAGCTGAATTGTCACCATCCGGCAGCGGAATGACTTCTTGCTCTACACCCTCTTGGACCCTCATTATCGGTCCCAAATGGGGGCATTTTTTCACCTGCCAAGACAAACTCAAGTACTATAGAGACATCCTATGTAGTCAGTTGGCCGCTGCCTATCTGCGCCATCGTCCATCCTCTAGCAGGTGTGACCGGGTGGTTCATCAGCGCTCATGTGCCACTGCCACGGCTGCTGTGTGGGCATGGGGGGTTAGGAGCAATACCAGCTCCATCAGCAGCAACCAGAGTCTGGACTTGTTGATGAGTAGCTTTCTTCACCCCCTAGTGATTTAGGTACCCACCAGCAGCACCTGGAGCAGACCCTGAACCCTGGATTCTTTTGGCTACCAGCCTCAGCTACTATTCTGATGCTGTCACCCTCCAGATGCCACACATCTGCTGCCAGCTGCTCCTTCAACCACCCACCATCTTTACCAGGGACTGGTATTGACATCCACCTCCCCACTCTTCACTGGGCTATTATGTAGCCTTCTGATGCTGCTGCCACCTCACCACTCAGGTCTCCTCATGCTGCTCTCATCTCCAGGTTATGTCACCATGTCACTCTTTGGCTTGATGTTGCTGTTACTGCCATCTCCTCATTATGTCACCTAGCTGCTGCCACCTCAAAATTATGACATTGTGCCACTCTCCGGCCTGCTGCTGCTGTTGCCACCTCCACACTGTGTACTTGTGCCAGTCTGTGGCCTAATCATGCTGCTGCCATCTTCACAATCTGTCAGTTGCCACTCTGTGGCCTACTCATGCTGCTGCCAACTGACCACTCTCTCAGTCGACCACACTGTGGTTTTCTAATGCTGTTTCCACCCTCCACCACTCTGTGATGTTGCCACTATGTTTGGTTTTCCACTTCTTTTAATCTGTCACAAGGAATGAAAAGGACAAACACAATCGATTGTGTTTTCGGAGAAGCCGTAATGCCAGTATGACATGGTCCTTTGTCTGCATCAGGATTGTCTGATGACTAGATAGCCAAAAGCAGGAGAAAACACAGAACACATGCAAATATTCCTTTTACTTATTTTTGGGATCAGCTCCTGTTTCTTTTTGGCTTTAGCAATGATGGATTATTGACCAACTGAAAGCGGACACTGAAGGATCAAAGGATGGGCAAAATGATTGACGTCAATGCAAAATTACTGATGACACCGTCTTCATTCTTTTGGGGGGGCTCTACTTTTATCAGCATTTAACAGAATCACCACAATAAATGAAAAAAAGAACTGTCACAGATAGCAATATCCCAAGAGACTGGAGGGGCTGGATTTGAGATATATGTAGGGCTGAAATACACAAACACTGGATTTGACACAGAATTCTCCACAAAAAGTGAATAAATTAACTCTTGGCCTCAGATTAAAATACCCCCACCGGTCTGAAGTTGATGGATTTCAGACGTGCATGTGGCAGAAATACACACAACCTGTATTTGACTCAAATTCCCCCACAAAAAAAAAGAAGAAATTAACGCTAGGGTATAGAATACCGTACAGAATGAACGAGATAAAATTCAGGCGTATTTGGGGCAAATAAATACACTAACCCTGTATTTTAATCCAATTTACACCACAATCAAGAGGTTAAATTAACCCTTGGGTATAAAATACCCTACTGATAAAACAGATGGAATTAAGGCATATATGGGGCAAATAAATACACACACCCTGTATTTTACTCCAAATTACCCCACAATGAATAGGTTAAATTAAAGGAGTTGTCTCATTACGAGCTTTCAGCCTGTCAGTGTCCCTGGTAAGTTGAACTGAGGGGCGTGCTTCTTGGTCTGTCTCTTCTGCTCCCTCTCCCCCCTCCCATCAGCACACAGGCAGCTATGTAACTTCTATACAGGGGGGGGGGGAGGGGGTTTGCTCTCAGAGTTCACCCTGTGTGTGCCTGCCTAGGTCTGTTGCAGGAGAGGGCTGATCTATGAGTGTGAAGTGGTGTGCTAATAGAGCAGAGGGGATGCAAGGGTTCCTATATCCCCAGCTTAGCTTACAAGTCTCCACATCTCCAGCAAAAACAAGGCAGGGGGTTTACTATACTCAGGATGTCTCACTAATACAGGAGAAATAAAGTATTCACATCCTATCTCTTGATTTGTATAGTCACAGTTTTCATGAAAGGGAAATTGGGGGTTTTGCCATTACGAGCCGCCTTTTCATTCCCCTTTTGGGGGGTCTTCTTCTTTTTCGCTTTTTACAGAAACAAAAATAAATTTGAATTAAACCCCGACTGTTCAAGGGGCAATTTTAAGAGGAATGGAAGGGGGTGTTTTTGGAAAGGGGGCGGGGTTTCCAACCCCTGCTTACACAATTTCTCCCAAAAAAGTGATTTACTTTCTGGGGATTAAAAATAAACCAGGGCCTAAAGTATTATGGTTTTTAGATTGTTGTCCCAATTCCAAAAACTTAGATTTATCAAATCCCCCACACCCATTGTTGGGGAAGGGGGAACAGGACCCGGGTTAATGGGGTTTTGAAAGAACGGTTTCCCCCCCCGGCTTTGCGGGGGGCCTTTTCCCAACCTGTTTAAATAAATTCCCCCAAAATAAGGGGATAATTTAAAATTGGTATAAAATTTTAATATTAAATACAAAGGGGAAAAAACAGAGGAATTTTGTAATGAAATAATTCAAACCTTGTTTTTAAAAGTCAAATTAAAAACCCCAACATTGAGGGAAAAAATTTTAACCCTTGGGTTTTAAAAAATTTACCAAAGAACAACCAGTATTTTAGGCGTAAAGGGACCAAAAAAAAACAGACACCCTGTATTTTAGCCAAATTACCCCACAATGAAGAGGTTACATTAAACCTTGGGGTATGAAATCCCTACAGAAAAAAACCCCGATAAAATTTTTTCATATAGGGAAACCCAAAAAAAAAAAGACACCTGTTTTTTTTGTCCAATTAACCACAATGAAGAGGTTAAATTAAGCCTTGGGTATGAAATACACTACAGAAAACCAGATGTAATTCAAGCGTGAGGGGGCAGAATACACCCCCCCCTGGACTTTGGGAGAATCCCCACAAACTAAAAAAAAAAATAATAAGTGGTTGAAAAGAAGTGTAATTGACACACATTGTGATGGTCTTTCACTACAGTAGCTAAAATGAGTTTTTTTGCTAAAGGTGAAATTTTTCAGGCAGCGAAGATTTTTATGACAGGAACACAGTGGAAGTGTAGAATTTAAGAGGTGTCCATATTTATAGGGTGTGACTCACAGAACCCCCGCTGGTCCTGTTTGGTTCATTCTGCCTTTAAATTGAGGGTGTTTCCTTTTTTCCCTCCCGGTTCTCTCCCCTTTCAGGGGGCCCTTTTGCCCCAAAAAAAACCAAATTTTTGTTTTTTCCCCCGGAAAACCCCAAAAAAAAAACCCCCCCCCCACCCCCCCCCCCCCCCCCCCCCCCCCAGAGGGCCCCCCGGGTCATCCCGCGGACCCAAACCACTTTGGGCCAGTACCTTGTGCTGCTGCTCCCCCCTCGCCGCACCGGACTCCAGCTCCCGCCACCCAGCCCGGGCCTGTACAGCCCGACCCCCTCCCCCTGAGTGCCCGCGGCTCCACGCGCAGCAACGCCGGGGGCCGAGATCTCCCCGTTCCGTCCGGGGAACCCGGGCGACGAGGGCAGCCAGACCTCCCCACGCCCGCCAAGGGCCGGGCAGAAGGTCCGGGGCCGATCAGGTTAAGTATCTGCATTTCCCCCCACCCTCTCCCCCGCAGCCCCCAGCACGTGCAGGCAGCCCCAAACCCAACAAAGGCGTTTTTAACCCATCGCTGCCTGGGGACAAAGGGTAGAGGCCCCTCATGGGGCTGTGCATAAACCCCCCTTTCAGGGATTCTCCCCCTGGTCCTCCTCTGGGCTCAACACCCGGGCCTCCCCGCCCCCCCCCCTCTCTCACCTCGTTTGCTGGACTCGGGCAGTGGTGCCTTCTTTTTGGGAGGTCCCCCGCTCCTTTTTTTTTCAGTTTTTTAACAGCCCTCATCCCACCCGATCACCACACGTGGGAAAAATCTATTTCTAAAAATACCAACCCGGGGTGAAAATTTAGGGCCCAGAAAGAGGGGTTTTGTCCCCAACAAGAAAACAAGAAATAGTGTCGCGAGTGGAAAAAGCTGGAAAGGACCCTGACAACACCCAAAGTATGTTGCCCAGATTTACCCTTCTATCTCGCACGTTTTTTGCGATCCGGGATCTAGCCCACAGGGGAGGACCTTGACAATAGGGACGGGAAAACAACATAGGGGCCGGGGGGTTCCGGGAGCGGGAGATGAAAAACCCGCAACTATCCTGAACCTATAATTTTTAACCAAATTTGGGGAACTCCCCCCCCCCCCAAAACCTTAAGTTGGATAGAGACACAGGGGCTCCAACCCCCAAAGGGTTTTACCCCTCTTTTTCCCGGAACCTAAAATTTCTGCCTCCATGACTTACGGTGAAGGAGGCCCCCTCATGGAGAAAGGCCCAAAAAAAATTTCACCAAATTGTACCAAGGCGCCCCCCCTTTTAAATCTTTTCTGACCCGTCCGGCACACAACAAAAAAAGGGGCCCCCCTTCCCCGGTCCTGGCCATTCTGAAGGGAAAAGGTTATCCCCCTACGGTGGAAATTTCCCCCTTTCCCTCCTCTGCGGGACAGGGGGCTGAACGCATTTTCAAGACCTTCTCGGGCTGCCGAATTTTGCAAGCACTTCAATCCCTATTTCCCCGCTGGATGATTGGGGAAATTTTGCTCTTCCA